>CANXYC010115163.1:0-18606 GCA_948193065.1 Aleurites moluccanus | reverse complement strand
CTTTCAAATTTAACCAGCTAAAATAAAAGAAAAAAAAATTAAAATCTCCTAATAAATAACCATTAATTGAAGTGAAGAGTAGTTTTGGTATTAAAATAAATATTTTAAGCAAATTTTGACTTTTTCTTGTTTGACTAACAGAAAAATTGAAAAAATTGGACGGAAGGACTTTGTTGTATAACGGTAACAAAATATAAGAGTGTTTTAATATAATTTTATAAATATAGGGACGTATTAGTATAATATGAAAAAATATAGGGGTGTCATTATAATTAACTCTTTTCATAATCTACTACCTCAAGCTAAAGCAATTGTGTTTTTCAAGTGTTCCTTAATCACTTTAATGAAGACATTGTAAACAACAAATTTACATAGCCAATATAAAAGGAAAGCAACAATATTCTTGAATGGGAGGATTGGTATCTAGAGTTCGATTTTGAGCTAAAAATTTGCTATAATTATAGTCATTTTTTCAAACACAATGTTAAGATATTTATATCGGTCTTTAAGATTGTACTAATATTTTCTTCAATCAGAGGGATACTAAAAAGAAAAACTAGATCAAACAAAGTAATAGACATCGGGCCGAATTGAAAAGTAAAGACATTAGCATAAGATGATCAAAACAAAAGTGGATGGAAAAGAAGGTTCCTAATTAAAGGTATCTTAGAGGTTAAGAAGGATAAGAGATCACAATCCTTAATGAAACCTAATCATCGAAAAAGTATGGATTTAGTTAGTCAAACCAAGCTATATACTCATCAAATCGACCGTGATAAAAAAGTTTTTGGGTTCGAGAATAAAGATAGTTCTTTATTGTAAATCAAGCTAGAGAATTCTTCGTAGAGTATCCCGAGTAGTCACTATCGATCGTAATGTAAACTTAGATTCAATATGGGATATTACTACCTTGATAGAAACCATCTCAAGGTTTTGGTCATAGAGGAAGAGGTTTATTTCGGGATTCTCGAACTTGCCACTTCCTTTCCTTTTGACTTAGTCATTCTAACCAATGTGCAAACAAGAATGAGTCTTGCTTTAGGTCAACTTAAAGATCAAATTAGAAACAATTTAAAGAAAAGTTAGATCACTTACTTGAATCTTGATGAACACTTGAAGAATGTGAAAAATGCTTTTAGAGAGAGAGAGAGAGAGAGAAAAGCCAAAATTCTAGAGAGAAGCTCTGATTCTTATAGAAAGTAAACGTGAAAAAAATGAAAAATGAAATTCAACTATTTATAGGCCTTCGATGAATATAAAAAGACGCGACTCTTCAGTTTTAAAATTCAAAATTTTCTAATTACAACAATAGACTATCGAAGAACTGCAACTCTTTACTTTTTAAAATAAATAATTATAGGAAACATTGTTAACGTCGACCCAAAAACTAGTTGTTGGGCCTAAAATCATTGTTGGCTAGGATTTGGAGCATGTCAACTGACCATCCATAGTAAATAATGTTTAGACCTTTTGTAAACAGTTACATCCAATCTAGATATAAATTCTGATTTCTTTAGAAAGTTGCACTACAAAAAATAATCTTATTGTCGACAGAAAAAATTATCGATAATATTAAATAATCCATTAGTGATTTATTGGTATTTAGAGACGCCTTACTTTATGTTGGTATTTCAGCAAATTCTTGTAGTATTGTTTCATTTGTAATTATTAAAATACCCTCATAAATCCTCTATAAGTAGCTCTATAAAGCTATTATGTAATTTTCATTACTCACTTTAATAAAAACTATTTTGCTCTAAATTTGTGTGATAACCCTTATTTGAATTGACGATTTCTTTCAATCTAAATATTCATCCAAGATTGATGGATCTTTTAGCCTATATAATAGATTTTTAAACTAAAAATTGACGGTACCAATAATTTATATATTAAAAAATTTTAATTAATTTTATTACACAGAATCTTAGCTAACAGTTAAGATGTCACCTATATATCAATAAGTTAAAGTAAATTAATTGCATAAATTTTAAGACATAATATTGAGAGAACTAAAAAAAAATTAACCCCTCAATTAAATAATTAAATAATTTAAAAATTTTAATCTTAAATAATTCATCTAAAATTAATTTTAGGTTTAACAAGTGAGTATATATATTTGTGTGTTGAGTATGAGCTTAATTTACTAAAAAAATTATGATTAAATGAATTAAAACTTTGAAATTTAACTTTTTCAAATTTAAGTATCGATATTATTATTATTATTATTATTATTATTATTATTATTATGAAGGTTGGTTCAAAATTGTATTTTTCCCCTTTCTTTTGGTATTTTTACTATTTTTCGTTTAATAAAAACAGAAAATAAAAAAGACATTTGTAAAAGGGAAGAAACACGCGGCAAAAGTCAGTTGACAAGCATTGCTCCATAACACACTGCCAAAATTCAAACCGCTACCATTAATTTGGATTCTTCACTGGACCCTCTTTTTCCAATTCTTACAATTTACAACCCTAACTTGTCTACACTTCTGTTTTTGATCCATATTCTCTCCTTATTGTTTTCGTCTCGACTGTTCTGCACTGTTAACATAATTTTATTATATGATCAACAAAGCAACATTTCAATTCTATAATTTAATTATAATTTATAAAATATTAAAAAATATAAGTGATAAAATATGTAATAATGAAAAATTATTATTATTATTATGTGTTTCGTCACACTTCCATGATCCACATTTCAATTATTGATCCTACCCATGTATATTTAAAGGAATTGCATACTTTATGTTTATTAAAATGTATAATTTTTTTTTTTTTTATGAATGAAAAAAATAAATATTGGAGAATTTTATCTTTTTATAAATTTTATCTAATTTAAATTTGAATTAATTGAATCAAATAATTACCGGAATGATCATGGGAAAATATATTTATGAGTTTCATCTGACTATTAGATATTGGATGGTTTAAAAAAAAATATTTCATTCATTTCATAATAAACGTGTTAATTTTTTTATATTTTAATTTAATGATTTATTTTATAACTCAAATTATATTTTATCTTAATTTTAATATAACACTATTATTAAAAATGTGTTGAAAATATAAAAATTAATTAAGAAATATAAAATATCAGGTGAAAAGAGATTAAAATAATAAATAAATTTAAAATTTAAAATAGATAATTTTTTTTTTAATAATCTTATATTTATAGGACGAAGAAAGTATAATTTTTTTTTTTTTGAAATAAACCAGTGTATTTTTTTTTTCAAATTCAAGTATCATATATATTATAGGTAGTTGAGCAATGAGTTTTTATAATTAAATAACTTCAATATTATAACCAATTTCAAAACTATTATATTGTAATACAAATTATAAAATAAAATATATTATTGTAAGCATGAGAATATGAAATTTTAAATGAATTTTATAAAATTTATTGACATAAAAGTTTAAAATAAAATTCATAAAATTTAATGAAAGAAAATTCTAAATAATTATTTATTTATAATAAATATTAAAAATATGAACTTAAGCATAATTTTTAAAAGAATTTATTTAAGCATGTGATCATTTAAAATAAATAATGATAAATTTAAAATTAAATTCTAAATATAAAAGTATAAAAAATATAAATAATTAGTAGTTATACAAATAATTCATAAAATTTAATTATATAAATTTCATTAACGTCAAACATGTACTGACTTTAACTTTGAAAATAAATTAATAAATTTAAATTTAATGATATTGAAATCATTTCGAGACAATGAGTATCAACTCGTTTCTAGAAATAAGTAAATACATCTCACTATCATCGCCACCGTCAACTTAATCGATCTCACGATCAATGCCACACCTGAATTTTTCCCTTCCCTTTAACTACCATTGAAAAATAAAAAAGTAAAAAATATTTAACTATTAGAAACTTCGTATCTTCCTCTTGTTATAAAAGCATCACCACCTCTGTCTTCTCATCTCTTCCCTGAACTCCACTGCCTCTCTTTCCCTCCTCCTCTCTCGCTGGATTCCACCACTCTCCTGCGGCCGTAAAAACCCCCTCTAACCATCAGAAAGAGCCCACAAAATACCCAATACTATTACTCCAATTAATCTCCAATTAAATGACCTCAATCCCCTTATTATCTCCATCACTCCCCATGGTCACAACTCCAAAACTCTCAATTTTTTACACAAAAGCACCAAATTTTGTTTCTTTACCGTCTTCCTTATTCGCTTGCTATTCAATTTCGAAGCGCAGAGAGCTAAGGAGATGTAAACATGGGGGACTCTTTACATTCGCTTGCTCTACGTCATCGTTTATTGGCAGAGTTGGGTCGCAGAGAAGAGAAGGAAATGTTTCTCTTTTGTATTTTGGGATTAATGATTCTCATGCCGAGGTAGCAAAAACGGATTCTTCTCAGGTCCTTTCAGCAATGCTTCCATTTGTTGTTGCTGCCACTGCTATTGCTGCTCTTGTTCAGCCATCCACTTTCACTTGGTGGGTTATTTGTATTTGTTTCGTTCTCATTTTTTGAGTTTAAAATTGTGGATTTTTCTTTTGAATGTGTTCTTGATTTTTTTTTTCAAAATCCTTCTGTAAACTACTATCTATTAATATCTGATATGGCCAAATATTATTCATTTCTGGGAACTTTCTAAACCCTTTTTTATTATTTTGTCTTTCTAAAAAGGGTGTCAGCCTTTGAAGAGGGTGGCTTTTAAATGGGGTTCCAATTGCAGATATTAGTTACAAGTGTATTAGAATTTGGGACTTCTTGCATGTGTTTGATTTAAGTCTGAAAAGAGCCTCTTTTAAGAGAGGGGGATGGAATGCCTATTAGTCCAGTTTCACTGTTCTTTTGCTTTCTATTTAAGAAAAATATCATGCCAAAAAGGAACTTGTTTTTTTTGCTAGTTTCAGGGCATTGAGTGATTCTTTATGATCGACTTGTATTATATGTATACACGAGTATTTTAAAAATTTGTGAATGACATGGAGAAATATTGTTTTTGAATTTGCAGGGTATCTAAGGACCTATATGCTCCTGCTCTTGGTGGGATTATGTTATCAATTGGAATTAAACTTTCCATTGATGATTTTGCTCTTGCACTTAAGAGGTAATAATATCTTTTCTTAGGATTTTAAGCAGTTTCATTCAAGTTTTGATCATCATGGTCAATTTTGGATATGCTCCCAAGTTTTTCTCTATCTTTTCATCTGTTGCAGACCTTTACCACTATCTATTGGGTTTCTCGCACAGTATGTGTTCAAACCGGCCCTCGGAGTATTAGTTGCAAAGACATTTGGGTTGTCTCAGATGTTTTTTGCGGGTTTTGTCCTCACAGCTTGTGTTGCAGGGGCTCAATTATCCAGCTATGCCAGTTTCTTGAGCAAAGGGGATGTTGCCCTGAGCATTCTCCTTACTAGCTCTACAACAATTACGTCAGTGCTTATCACACCTCTTTTAACTGGCCTTCTCATTGGCTCCGTTGTTCCTGTTGATGCCATTGCCATGTCAAAGTCAATATTGCAGGTAATGCAATATTGATTTTTGCTCCAGTGAAAGTGACAGTCTTCAGTGAATTTATTGATTTTTGCTCACTTGAACTAAATATTAGATTTTTTTTTTTATAGGTTGTTCTTGCTCCGGTCACCCTTGGCCTTGCACTTAATACTTATGCGAAGCCTTTTGTACGTCTTATTCAGCCTTTGATGCCATTTGTTGCTATGATATGTACCTCACTATGTATTGGCAGCCCTCTAGCAATAAATAGGAGTCAGATTCTTTCTACAGAGGGTCTTAGATTGGTTCTTCCAATCCTCGCATTTCATACAGTGGCATTCGCTTTGGGATATTGGATTTCCAGGATTCCTTTTTTGAGGTAATTTCATACTTCATATTCAATGCTATGTGGTTTGAAGAAGATCTTTGGCAAATATAGAATGGATATCAACCAGCCTCCTTTCCATTGCCCAGTTTTATTGACTTGATTTCTTAGATCATTATGCAATAGCTGTTTGCATTCATTTTTTCATTTATAAACTGCTAGATTTTGAAGACTCCATTTAGTTGATTTCAATATAATGATGTAACTCTCTCAAGTGATATAACTTATATATGGATATGGATGGTTAGCACCTAGTTCTACCCATATTGATTCCATGATGTCCTTCTGTTGCTGAATTCTTTGCTTGTCTAAGGAATGGGATAAGGTGAAAACAGATTTCAATTTGCGAGTGTCGTAGCATTTTCTAGTGGGAAAAGATAGTACAAATTGCTGCTTCTGTTGTTTCCTCTTTATGTTTCTTAAATAAGGAGATGCTAGTAAAATTGCTATTCTGATTCATTCAATTCTAAGAATTTGTACGTTAGTGGTCTTAATTGACTGACTTTACATATGGCAGGCTATTATATTATTCTGTTTCATATTTCTTTCCATTTCTACTGTTGTGATTTTCTTGCAAGTCATTGTATAGCATATTGAAAGAAGTTGCCTTTCTATAATTCTTTTCTGTTCTGGAGCCCTCCTGGCAACTCTGTTTATTGTTGACATTGTCAGCGGGTGAGTAGTCCAAATGCATACACACAGAGAGACAGATACATATATCTCAGATCTGAACTCAGCCATTATTTGGAGACTTCTTTGTCCTTCTTCAATAATATATATCTATATATTATTATTTTGTGAGTAATTTTAAGTGATGATCATAAAACATGTGATTCCATGACTGATCATTGATCAACTAATAATCCATCAAAAAATAGAATCTATATGCAGAGGATAATGACATATCTAACATGGTTATTGTTGCAGGCTAGAGGAAGAAGTTAGCAGGACAATTTCACTATGCACAGGAATGCAAAGCTCCACCTTGGCAGGGCTTCTTGCAACCCAGTTCCTTGGGACCACTCAGGCTGTTCCACCAGCATGTTCAGTAGTTGCCATGGCGATCATGGGTCTTTCTCTTGCATCTTTCTGGGGCAATGGCTATCGAATAAGGGACCTGCCTTCGTACCTCATCCCACAGTTTGGTTCCACTGTCAAGGCTTAGCATAACAAAAGGAACTAATTTAGTAGAGAGTTTGTCTAGGTACACTGGAAGACCATCGGCAGTAATGGTTGAACCATCATAACCGATCAGATAGCTTACAGTTTATAGATAGAAGCAGGGGAAAAATATAGATAGCGGGAAGTAATGGCGGTGTCTGGTGTTGTATAGTTAGTCCAAGAGCTGTTTTCACCGGTCACACCTTAAAGTTGCTATTGTATAAATAAATCAAAAATGTGAATAAGAGTATATCTGTTGTCTTCTCTCTCTCTCTCTCTCTATGTTTGTTTCTTTTTTTAAGCCTGAGGCTGCAATTTTTGTATTTCTCATGTCTTCAAGTACTTGGTGCTGACTACAGCTTCCATTGGCCTACATCAAGAATCAATTCATTTTGTTCAAATTGGAGGATTTGGTACACATGACAGTAGTATAGTAATCTTTCATATCTCTATATTTTGGATACAGGTTATAAATTGAGTTTGTGGGTCATATTCTCATATGCTTTGGCCGACATTCATGTAGGATTTGTTTATAAATAAAACGAGGAATGAATAGAGGCAAAAGCATTACTTACAGACATGAGAAATAGATAGACTTCTGTCATTCTGTTCTAAGTCGTGATGGAGACAGAAAATGAGTCCATGCTCCCACTTGGCCTCGTTGAGATTCCTTTTAAGAGACTTGCCAACATTCCAACATTGTTAAGAACATTCAATCGACTTGCAACTAATATATGGTGGATTTGCCGTTCAACCGACTTTTTTTTTTCAGAATGAATCGTAAGACTTGATGTTTAGCAATCGAATTCTTTTTAATAAATTTGGTTTCAATTAGAATGGTTTGAACTCAAAATTTCTCAACTTTAGAGACGACTCTAATATTATTAGATTAAAGGGTTTTCAGTAGCAACTGATTTGTCTGTGAACACGTGAACATGAAATTTGATTTGGTATTTAGTAGTTAAGAACACCTTTTTTTATTTATAAATATGATAATTTTATTGCGCTTATGAAATATGACAAAAAATTCAAATCAATTTTATATTTTGACATATTTTTATTTTAAATTAAAATGTATTTTTCATCAATAATAAACAAATTTATATTACACATCAAAATTCATATTGCACACCAAATATAACTTATTAATAAGTGTATATATATGATTTAAATAATAGACTATAAAAATACCCAAATTCAAATTTCCCTTTCCCCAATTAAAAAAAAAATCATATTTCTTCTTAAAACAGTAAGTGTTTATTTTGGATTGGATTGATAAAATAAATAGAAGTAATTCATGATACAATTTGGTAGTAAAACAAAAATTAAGCTTCAAGAGAAAAGAGAAGAATAATATTGGAAAAATTAATATTTATTTTAATAAAAATAAATTAAAACTTATTTTTTTATTTATATTATTAAGAAAAATTATATTACTAGTGTTTGAATTTTTTTAAATCTTATTATATTGATGTCTAATTAATTTACTTTATTCGATGAGTTTTTAATTTTAAAAATAATTTTATATAAATATTTTTAAGTTTAAAATTTTAAAATTAGAGGAAAAAAAAAAAGTGCCTTGACCGAGTGCTAATACAATGATACCCAGGGCCCATTCTCAAATTGAAGAAATTAACGCAATTATGGGCTTAGAATGTGCCTTCAATATTCAACTCTCTATGCCTTCACAACTGGCCACTGCACAATTCAACCATTAAACCTTCAATTCTTTTCATTTTTATTTTTATAACTTTTTCTCTTCTTTCATTTATATATATATATAGAGAGAGAGAAAATTAGTATTTTCTTTATATAAAATTTAGATAGAATTATAGCATTTATCATTGTATCTTTGTGAATTGCTATATCAAATTTAAATAAGGATCATCAACTTTTTATAATATTATTATTTTTGGAACAAAGTGGTGCTTAATTGGATTGTTGGACCAAATCTAATACGAGTATAGCTATACTTTCCTCATATTTGGGTTCTATATGGCAATATAATTTTTAATAAATAAAATAATGTCACGAAAATTCATTTAAATAACTTGTCATTTGAAATTTAACATCATACTATTAATTTCTTATTTTTTAAATAACTAATTATCTAAATAAATCATAATATATATCATCCATTGTACTATATATGTATTACGTAAAGGAAGATCAAAACTTAATTATTAGAATACTATATATATGTATGCAATGAATAAAAAAAAGAGGAAGACGTTTTAGAGACTGCATTTAAGACTTCATACTCTAAAAAGAAAAACAACTGTAGCACCACTAAACAAAAGCTAACTGGTCACTATATATCTTTGTCCATATAAATTACACTTATTTAAGGTTTAATTCTAACAAGAATTTATTTGTGCATTAAATAAATTCTAATAATTGATATATTAAATAATAAATATATAATTTATTTTAAATGAAATAAATATTTTGTTTGGTATAATTCTAAAATTCATTTTAATATTTTACTTGGTTAAAAATATCTCTATAATAATATTATTTATTTAATTATTTTTTTTTTAAAAAATTTCATATTACATTAATAAAAATATAATTATTTATAACTCAATTTAATATTTATCAATAATACTCTTTTATACATATTATTTTTTCAGAGCAAAATATACTTTTTGCTATAAATAATTAAATTTATTAAGAGATTTATACTTGTGAAAGAATTTGAAAAAAAAAATCAATTTTTGTCCTCCCCATTTCAAGATTTTTAATTATATTATTTAGAAAGAAAATTATTAATATTTTTTTATTTGTTAATAAATTATATAATATTTTATTGATATAAGGGTTGATTTTAAAAAAATAAAAATTATGTATTTAACTAAATAAAATAAATTTGAAAAGCCTAATTCCACATTTCATTATAATTTTTTTTTTGTGGAATTTGTATTTAAGAAGAAGTAAGATAATGATGCAATTATAAATTGGTATTTATGGTGAAAATTTTGAAGTTTTTGAAAGATTATTTCAGAGCAAATGCATGCATTTTAAAGTTGTAGGGATAATATTGAGCCTACTTTCTAATAAATAAAGTGCATTTGTATATAACATAACATATTATATTGGTGTGTGTATATATATATATATGATGACAAAATACTATAGTTTATAGTAATTTAAATATAAGGATGATTGAAAACGGATCAAAATAATAGAACTAGCTAGTTTAATTACTGAATAAAAATAAAAACAAGAAATGATCTATCTGTTCTTTAACTTATAGGAGAATGAACAAGAGGGCATCAAATTGATTGAGAAAAGTAGTCTATAGAATTGAATATTTTGAAACAACAAGACAAGCTACTACACAAAAAAATTTGCATTTCTGTTCATGAAACAGATAAATAATTAATATGCCAAAAAAATCCAATTTTTCCTTATGTTTTTTTTTTTTTAAATTTTGGTATATATATACATACAGTTTTAGTGGATTAATTCCTATATATATATATTAATAAGGCTTCTACCAAAGCAAATATATAGAACATGCCCTAGACTAGATAAATCAGGATTAACAACATTTTATATGTACAAAAAAAATTCACTTTTAGTTTCTTGATTAATCAAACTAAAAAATGAAAGTAAATTATTAATTTCGTTATCCTTAATTATCATTAGTATAAAACACCAGTTATCAAATGCCAATAGTTTTGGTATATAATGTTATAATAATTAATTAATGTATATAAGGTATAATTAATTAGAGAGAAGAAGCAATTTTATTATTTGATCTCTAACTTATTTCAATGTTTACAATCACATACTCATCTCTCTAGATTTGTCAGCTGTTTTAATTTATAACCTACAGATTTCATCATCCAACAAGTTTTTTAAGACTTTTGATATATGAAAACTAAAAAAACCAAAGATCAAACCTTTATATATACTTGAAAATGTCACTTCCCCCTAGTGTGCTTATTAAATATTTGGTCTTGTCTATTTGTTGTATTCAGATATTTCAAAAATTGATTAGAAAATTACAGGATTTTTTAGAAAATTTTTCTTAATTTTAAAATTTATTGATGTCGAATATATGAATTTTTTATTTCTACTATAAGCGTAATAATGTTTAGAATAAATAAAAAAAAATATTGTTTAATTATATAAAAATTATCAGCTGGGAAACATATCTAATAAATATGTGAAAGGTGGGAAGCATGTGAAGTATAAAGGAATCATTTGATTAGCACTTTTGAAGCAACTTGTGACAACCCTAAAACATTCAAACATAATTACCATGTGTTTTCATGAAATAAAATAAGCATAATTATTACTTACTTGGACCCATTAATTTCCCTCTACTAATTCACAGATTAAATGCTTAACTTTAGAGGAAAAAAGGTGTTTGATTTTCCTTCAATCCATACCAATTAAGGATATATCTTTAACATGATTAACTATTTATCTCACCTTCCATTAGCTCTTATTTATATATATAAACCTGCAACACTAAGCTAGAGATCAATCAGTAACCTTCTAACATAGATATATATTAAAATTAAAACAAAATAAATAGCAATAAATTACTTAACAGCATGTTTTAGGATGTTAAGAGACCAATTATATATAATTATATCCATACATACAAAACCAAACTATATATATTTGTACTAATTTTCACAAACTCATCTGGTTCCCATTACATTGTAATACATATATTCCTGGGGCTATATAGTGCTAGTAAATACATGTAATTTTCACATAAGAGAAACTGAATTTCTCTTATTAAACCATTTCCTTCTCTATTGATGATTGGATTCATTATTTGCATTCTCTTCTACTTAATTATCTTGTATTCTTTTTTTATAAAAGGGGTATTCTTGATATATGCACTAACAAACCAGACTAAGCCTGCTAGTGCATTATATGGTAAATTAAGTATTAATAATAACTCATGTAGTAGTATAGCATAGATCAGCAATACCTCTCATCACCTCTACTTGGGTGTTAAGACACTTTATGTAATGTGCAGCCTCATCCAATAAACTGCATAATTCCATACCTTCGCCGCCAGGCACCACCTTTCTTAGCTTATTAGCTCCAATATCGAACCTACTGATTTTTTCGGCCGCGGTGTTATGAATCTTAGTGTTGGTTCTTTTCACTGGAGGGTGTGTGGGGAAGTGAATCCGTACAGGTCTATGAACTTTAATAAGTCGATGGTGGCGACACCAGGGCTTTCGTGTACGGTTTCGAATCTTGGAAAGTAATGCCCTACTCCAAGCTCTTCTTGACCCAACAGCAGAAGCTAGGGATTTATTAGCAGCAGTTTTAACCTTATTACATCTTTGAAAGATCACTCTTGGACAACAAGGAACAAGATGTTTTTGTTTGTTTATTTTACTCAAAGATCTAAGGAAATTTTTTGTGAATCTAAATTTTAAGGAATTAGGGTTCTGATTAGGATTCATGGAGCCAAATAACAATAATAATAATAAAAAAGGATTGAATTTGATTTTAGGGTTTTTGGTTAGTTGGGTTTTGATAATGATGATAATATATATAGAGAGAGAGATAAGTTTTCTTTCTTTTTTCTTTTTTTTTTTTTGGATTAGATCATGGAAGACAAAGAAGAAAAATAAGAAGAGGTGAAGAAGAAAAGAGATTTTGTTTCTGACAGAAAGGGGAGGGGGTGTCTCTGCCACCCAGAAATTAGAAAGACAAAAGGAAAATTTTAGTTATGTACTACTCTCTGACACACAGATTCTATAGATTGAAAACAAGAGGTTAGGGAAATTTTCAGGTGTGTGTGAGAGAGAAGAGATTGAAAATGGGAGGTGTAAAGAAGAAGAAGAAGGAGAAGGGGAATCAAAAGAAATAAAGGATTTGATATTATGTTTAATTAATTGAATTGAATTATACGTTTCTTCTTTCATTTTCAATTTTTTTGGGTTTTGGATATGGAAAGTGAGTTTTGTGGGCCTCTATATGGCTAACTACCATATGATCGCACATGGTTCCATTTTCCCACTTGAACTCTTGGGACCCCTTCCCTTTCTTTTTTTTTTTTTAAAAAAATTTTATTAATTAAATCAAGATAAGTCTTGCTGATAAGAACCCAGTGATTGAGTACCTATTTCATAGTATTCAAAAAATATGAAAAAAAAAAATTTTAATTTCATTAACTTTAATTAAATTAATTTCATATCCTGACATATTTAAATATAATATAATAATAAATATATATAAAATATAAAAAAAATAGGCTAATACTAAAATAAATAAAAATTATACTCATAGTATAAAAAAAAAAATCATACTTTATATATAAATTAGTATAATATATTTATCATGTAATGGCTCCGCACAAAATTTAATCCAAATATATAATTAAAAACCGGTTAGAACGACTAATTTGAGATATGAGATTCAGGTTGTCACATTCCTTTTTTTTTTTTTTTTAGGTGATTCTCGTATTAAATTGTAACGATCTGATTCAAAAATTATTTTAAATAATTTATTATTTTTTAATTTTTTAATTTTAATCTGAATCGATTAATATTATTTAAATAATAATTAATAGAATTATATAAATTATTTTTTTATCCTAAATTAATATGAAACTCGTATTGTTATGTAACGATAATTTTAATGCTCAAAAATTAAATTAATTTTAAATTTGAGTATTTCAAAGTATAAATGGAATCAAGATAAAATTTTAATAACTAGAGTATGAATACTACATATTTAATTTTTTAAGAAATTTTGGAATTATTATATTTAAATAATAATATACAATATTGATAATATATATTCAAATATTAAATTTGAAAATTGGGTAATTCCATATATTACTACAAAATTTTGTTTGATTTTGAAGAAAAGTCTCTGGAAATTGTCTGTTAGCAGGTGTTAGCGACAATGATGTGCGTTGATGCAATATTCGTGGATTGGACAGTACAGTCGGCCAAGAAATGACAATCAATTACACTGTTTCTTTAACTATTCAATTTTCAAACTATAAATACGCAATTAATTTCTTGCAAATTCATTTTGTATTTTGCATAAACAACTATTGATAACTCATGGAAAATTAATTCTGGTATGTGAATAGTACGGTGACTTAATAGCTGCGTAAATTATGGTGGATCTATAATTATAGAAAAATATTATAAGTATTTAGTCCATATTTAAATAGGATATTCTTTTCAGTTTGTGGTATCAGAGCTCTCAGTTCGACCCTGAAGTTGAGCATTCGAGGCGCGAGAATCCTGGAGGAAAAATAATTCTGGTCTGTGACCAGTACGGTGACTCAGCAGCTGCGTAAGCTGTGGTGTGCCCATAACTATAGCAGATAGGGGAATATACTTGAAATATTTGATCCATATCTGGACAGGATATCATTTTCAGAGTAGAATAACTTAATTTTTTTATTTTTGCATTTATAATATTAACTTTTATTCTTTTAACTAAAATTTCCTTTTTTATAATTTTAAATCTTTCACATTAACTATAATTAATTTATTTCCTTATTTATATATTAATTTTTATGTAATGATATAGTATACCATATATATATATATAACTATTAACCGGAAAATTGAAAAAATAAAACTTTTAATTACTTAAAGAAATGTATATCATAAAAAATTTTAATCAGTCAATATGAAAAAAATTATGTCATTCATAACTTGTTTTGAGAAGAATTATTAAATTACATGGTAATAAATTTACATAAAAAGAAATAAATTAATTATAATATATGAAGAAAATTTTAATTTCTGTTTGAAAAGTTTGAAATAAAATTTTTTAATTTCAGAATTTGACAGCCACCTAAAATTAATATTAAAATTTTATCCACAATTATATGAAATTATAATATAATTAAAAAAACAGTTCCACAATTCTATTTTTAATTCATAAAAATTATGATTTTATAATTATCACTGTCACTCTCTCTTCCACCGTCATCCTCACTCCACCACCATCGTCATTGTCATCTCACCGGTGATCTACCACTGTTACTACTAGCAATAGTAGACCATCATCGTCACCACAGGTAATGAAAGCTCGCCGAATCACCATCGCCGACGATCTACAACCACTATCACCATCATCATTAACAGTCCATCAATATCGTTGCCGTTGCTACCAGTTCACTACTAATGTGACCATCATTTTCATTATTACAAATTTTTATTCAATAACATTGAAATTATAATTTCAATACAATTATAATTCTAGAGAATTAAAATTAAAATTTCAATATTAAATTTAATTTAATTTAATTAATTTATTTATTTATTTATTTGTCTCAAATAGACCTTTAAAATAAATGAAAGATTAATTTTATCAATATAAAAATTAAAAATTTAATTATTCTATCCCCAATAAATTTAATTCTGGCAATATCATTACTCCTTACCGAACACTTTCTATTATTATTATCATCATCAGCATTTAGTGGTGAAGTAATATCAGCAGTAAAAAAAAAAAGTCAAATTAGTAACAATTTGTAAAATAAAGACTTTTCCTTGAGTTAATATTTAGAGGCTGGTTTGGCACTAATTAGTAATTAAGATTAAATGATATGATGAACAAAAAACTTAACTAATATAAATTGACTTGAAATTCTCATAATTATAAATATCACAAAAAAAAAATTAGGGATAATCCAATATATAACTAAGCAAAATTCAAATGATTTGATCAAAAGCAAAATCATTTAGTCGTTTAAATTCAAGCAACAACATTAGCAATGACTTATTTATTTATTTGTTATAATCATTCAATTTTTTTTTTTATTGAAATTTTTTTAATTAGAAGAATAACTTTTGACTTTTAGTATTTCAAAATTCATTCAGTTAATGAATTATTAAAATTGAATTGCCATTCACAATATGCAAATATTTAAGGGGCGTTTGGTTTATTGAAAAATAGGTTTAAAATTGGAATCGAAATATGTGATTCTGGTATAAAAATATCCTAAAATCAAGTGTAATCCCTTCACTTTGGAGAATCATTCATTCCCCTCATCCCAAGGAATCAAATTTTTATTCTTATAAAAATAAGTCAAACATTTTTAATTTGATCAAATATACAATTATTTGCCATATTAAATGTACAATATAACAAACAATATAGTTTTTTTTTCCTCTAGCGGCCACCTTTTTCTCTCTACATCTCTTCTACTCTTTTTACTCTATTTATATTTATTTTAAATAAAACTTTAATATTAAATATAATTTTATTTATTTATATTTATATTTATTTTCTTTATGTATCTTTCATTTATGAAAATTAAAATTATAATTTTTTTTATAAATATTTATTTGCTTGTCCAATATAGATAACAGTTTTCGTCTGATTTTCAATGATTAGACTTATTAAACAATTTGATGTCAATTTTAAGTATAGCGTGTTTCATGTGGATATGTTAATTATAGCTATTAAACTAAATATTATTATTTTGATAATTTAGTTAATAAAACTTAGAGGTAAAACTAATTTTATATTTATATTGATTATAATTTTTTCAATTATTTTTTTAAGATGTATTTTTTTTTCATGAATGAAAGACTTTTTTTTATAATAAAAAAAATTGTACAATATAATAAAATTATAAAATACAAACATGTATAAATTAAAATTTTTTTTAATAAATTTAATAAAATATAAATTAATAAATTAATTTATTAAAATTAATAAAAATAAAAATTAATTTTGCTACTCAAATAAATATTTAACGGAATACAAAATTAAAAATTTAAATGTATTTTGAATTAAAAAAACTAAAGCGAAATACTTATTTAAAAAAATTTAAAATTATTAAAAATTTAAATAAAAATATTGTTAAAATATGCATGTGCATTAACAAAAAAGAAATTATAAAAATTTATTAAAAATTTTACATCCATTTTAATTTATGTATATATAAAATCAAACATTTTTATAACGAATCGGTTTTCGAATTCCCTATTTTTCTCATTTGAACAAATAGTTGCGCTCAATTCTATTTTTTATTTCAATTTCAACTTCAAAATTTAAACCAAACGATTCCTAAAACCCAAAGAAAGTAATTAAATGCCAACAAGGAGTGTACGTAGCTTTCACCACCCATATGAGGCTTCAACTTTATACATTTAAGTGAATTTTGAACCAATCCTACGAAAGTTTATATATACAAAATCATCCTAAGAAATATTTCATTAATGACAAGTAATACATTTCCATGGACCACTGTCAATTAAGTGGCATATATTATATGGAAAGTCACAATTTTGCAAACCAAATTTTAGTTAATTAATGACAGATTTAACTGATAATGACTAATAATTTAATTACTAAAAGGTTAATCGTAATCAAATCAGGATGGAATATAAGAAAATATGGAAATATATTTCATTTTTATAATTTTTTTTAATAATTAAATTTATATTCAGACTTGAAATCTCACAATATTAACTTTAATATTGTATTGGCTCATATCCTTATAAATAGACAAATTGGAAAAAAAAAAAATTCCCCTTTATTACTCTTTATTATTATCTATTGGCTACTTAAAATCTTAATCTACCTGTCTCAAGCTTTATCATGAAAGCTAATAACATCTGTCCAAGTTCTGTTTTGTTTTAGTATATTATCACCTTGTCTCATGTCCACTTAAACTTGTCTTATGTAGTAAGAAAGCTGAGTAATATCAACCCAAAAAGTTAAATAAGATTTTTATTAGGTTCTATATGTTTTGCTTGTGGAAAATATATTCTTAAGATAATATTTTCTGAGAAAATCACTTGTTTCTTTTATAATTTATTTAGTTGAATTAGTTTTTTGAAAACCAAAATAGAAAGTATTAATTTTCTTTCAAAATATAAGACTATATATGAACATGCACTTTTAAGGAAGAATTGATTTTATTTTTTCATTCTAAAAACTACTTTCAGGTAATTTTTTATTTTGCTTCAAAGTATATATTATATAATTATAAAAAGAAAAATATACTTTGGTAAATATGAATTTTATAATTTATAATTTATTATTTTTTTTTAGTACCGGAGAGGATGTATAATTTAAGAGTGCTAGTCTTAAGATACTGCTACATTATATCTCTATGAAATATTAGGTAAAAAAATATGAATTTATTCATTCATTTAAAATGTCATATATATATATATATATATATATATATATAAATTTTCATATATAAAACAAATTATAAAATACAGAAGATAAAAATAAATTTATTTATAAATTAGAAAATACGTACACATATATAAAATATATATATATATATTTTTATATTGACATATATACATATACATTCAATTAATATAGTCATAATAAAAATTAATTTTTCAAAGAATTTTTAATTTAAAAATATTAAAATTATATTTAATATTAGAAAGTCGAATTCAATTATTGCAACGATAGCCATATTTTTTTTTAGCATTGAAAAAGAAAATTAATTATAAATCTATTACTTATAAAAATATATACTTATCGCTTATAATAATAGTTAAATATATATATATATATATATATATATATATATATATATATATATATATAAAAAAAATAAGCTATGTTATGTCAGACAACAAAAAACACACAAAC
>CANXYC010115116.1:0-10914 GCA_948193065.1 Aleurites moluccanus | reverse complement strand
TTATCAGCACGATTCTCTATTTTTAAGCAATCAAATCCAAGTAAGTTTATCTATTCTTAAAATGTTAATTTCGTACATCTTATTTATTTTACTATCTTAATGAATTATTTATATTTATGAAAATATACTAAAATATATGAGTTTATTATTCTTATAAAAAAAATTTTATATTGTCATTGCCTTTTTATTTATAATTCATATCTCGTTTTTATTGATAATAAGATTATGTTTATATATTTTAGAGTTTTTTTTTTTGTTAATGGGTATATCGAAATTTTTATATTCTTATGCTACCTAATTTTGTTTTCCATGACACATTTGATTGTTTTCTTAAAAAGATTTAAAGATCTTTGTCTTGATAACATTTTTATTCAAGTATTTGAGATTTCAATTTTTTTTTTTATAATACTATAATTCATGTATTTGAGTGAGTAAATTCTATTTTTATATATTATTATTTTATTTTTCAATCTACATCTAACATAAAAAAAATTATACTTTAATTTTGATATTTAATTTTGTATAGATAATAATATTTTATACTTGTTGAAATATAATTTGAAATAAAAAAATAATTTATATTTGTGATCTTATAAAAGTATAAGTGAAAAAAATTAAAAAAATTATTATTATTATTTTTTTTAATTTAATCATGTATTGATTATGATAGTTAATTTATTTATTTTGATATTGCAAAATTATTCTTTTATTTCAAATATGTTGATTTTTGTTAGAATAAACTCTTAATATGTGAAAAATATTCACAAATAATAATATGTTAATATTTTTCATATATCGAATATGTTCCTATAGTAGCAATATCGATAAAAAGATTGTAAAAATATTATGAATTAATTTCATGCATCATGGTTCAATCTCATTCCCTAAAATAAATGAGTGATATTTAACTAAATAAAATAACAAGTTGTTACTGAAAAATTCATGAAACACATCCTACTAATTTTATCTCATTCCCTGAAGTGGATGCGGTAAAATTTAAAAGTAAACATATAATAATTATTCTTTTTATAAGAATAAAGAAATATTACAAGAATATTTATCACTACCAGAAGTGAAATAAAATTATACAGAAATAAGAATAGAAAATGTGGACAAAATTTTGTAAAATAAATATTATCGATATGGTATAAAGAAAAATTGGTCAAGTACTTGCCGTATGATAAAATATCTTATTGATATTTATTGAACATCACAAAAAGAGAGGAAAAATATGAAGATAAATTTTGTCTCTAATAATGATGACCTTAACTATGATATATATATATATATATATATTGCTCACATTGATGTGACAAAATATATTTTTGAAAATATTAAAAAGGATAATTGATTTCGATATATATTGTAAATTATGCGATAACTCGTATAATTTTAAAAATGTCAAATATTTTTCTTATTTGAAAATAGATTAGACAATTATTTCTAGTAAAACAAAAAATAATTGAAAACTCCATAAGAGCCAATATATTATTACTAAGAAGAACAACATTTATTATATATAATGTATTATTTTCTCCAAAGTCTCATAAAAATGTGTTAAGTTTTAAAGATATTCGCAGTAATGGATATCAGATTGAGACAGTAAATAAGAGGAATCAATAATGCCTCCATATTACAAGTATTATTTCGGGTAGAAAAAATATAGTGAAAAAGTTTATATTATTTTCCCTAATTTGTATTATACAAAAATTAGTGAAATTGAAAAGAATCTTATAGTAAATTAGAAGTTTATATATCCAAATATTTTAATTATTTGGCATGACAAGTTAGGTCATTTTGGTTTAAAAATAATGAAAAAAATTGAAAATTCATATGGAAATTCATTGAAAAACTAGAAGATTCTTCAAATCAATCAATTGGCTTTTGGTCAAAAGTTAGATATTTCTCATCTAAAAATTTTTGAATGTGCGGTCTTAAATATGATGAGTCATTAATGTGATGGTCTTAAATATGATTATCTTAAATTCTCCACCACAATGCACTAAGATGAGTTTTCAAAAGAGATTATAAATATAAATTGGATATAAATCTCCCTCAATAATTAAATATTTTGAGTCATTAATGGGAGATGTATTTACTACTCGATTTGCAAATTGTCATTTGATAAAGTAATATTCTCAGTATCAGGGGGAGATAATAAAAGTTGAGAAATACAAAACAATATGAACAAGAAGTTCATAAATTAATTTATCTGCAAAAATTAGCAAATTTATTGCCAGATGCACTTGCTAATTTAAAATGAGTAACAAATCTCATATAACAGCTGTTAATGTTTTAATTTGTATTGTCGTCCCAGAAGGACAATATATTAATATTAATAAATTTCAAGCATGCTTGAAGCGTAAAAAAACTATTGGTTATAAGGATAAATATTCTCGAAAGAGAAAAGAAATAAATAATAAAGATAATTTTATTGAAAATGCAGATATTAACATAGATACACTTTCTGAATAAGTAAAAGTGCCTGAAATTAATAAAAATAAAGAGATATTGATAAATTATGTTGGTTCTGAAAAAAAATGGAATCAACATGAAATGGTTATGAACTATTATTTTGCATATAATGTAGCATTAAATATTATTAATGAAATGATGATCTTGAATCACGATCTGTTCAAAAATGCCGAAATAGAATTGATTGGACAAAATGAAAATATGCAATACAAGCAGAATTGAATTCTCTTGAAAGACGTAAGGTTTTCGGACCAGTAGTCTAAACACTTGAAGGTGTGAAATCAGTAGGATACAAATGAGTATTTGCACGAAAAGAATGAGAAAAATATAATTGTAAAATACAAAACAATACTTGGTACACAATATTTTTCGCAAAGACCTAAAATCAATTATGAAGAGATATACTCTCATATGGTGGATGCAATACTATTTTGATATCTTATTAATTTAGTAGTGCATGAAAGACTTGATATGCACCTAATGGATGTATCACAACTTATTTATATGGCTCATTTGATAATGATATTTATATGAAAATCCCTGACGGATTTAAAATGTAATATATATATATATAATTTAAATTCTCGAGAAATTTATTCAATTAAATTACAAAGATCTTTGTATGAATTGAAATAATTTGGACTCATATGGTAAAATCGTTTTAGTGAATACTTGTTCAAAGTAGAATATAAGAGCAATACTATATAAAAATTTATATATGAATTTGCCATAATTATTGTATATATTGATGATTTGAATATTATTGGAATTTCTGAAAAATTTCCAAAAGTAACATATTGTTTAAAAAAAGAATTTGAGATGCATTATTTTGAAAAAATAAAATTATGCCTCAATTACAAATTGAATATTTGGCAAAAGAAATTTTTTATTTATGTGTTAACTTATACACAAAAAGTTTATTTATAATTTTATATACAAAACACATTTATTGAATAGTTCAAAAATTGTTGGGTCACATAATGTGAATAATGACTCTTTTCAGTTAGAGAAGATAATGAAGAAATTTTTGGTTCTGAAATACCATATCTTATACAATAGGCACACTAATATATTACAAAAGAATAGTGAAATTGATGTTCAATAAATTCGTTCAAGTGACAATCCAACAGATTTGTTAACAATATTGAAATGTGACGTCTTAAAAATTTTCAGTAATATTGCAAATAGGGGGAGTTTAATACAGTACTCTTTTTCCCTTAACCAAAGGTTTTGTCACATTGGGTTTTCCTGGTAAGATTTTTAATGAGGCAGTATACCATTTACAATGCAATATTGTACTCTTTTTCCTTTACTAGTTTTTTTTCCCACTGGGTTTTACTAGTAAGGTTTTAATGAGGCATATTCTTTGTAAAGATGGACATCCAAAGGGGAGTGTTATAAATATATAGATAAATGTGGATGTTCATTCATCTATCCTACTACTCATAAGATAAATGTGAATGTCTATTCATCTATCCCACTACTCATAAGTTTTTGTAATTAAGTTTAATTTTATTGCACCATTTATTTTGTAATTTATGGTTGATTTTTATATATTGTAACATATGATGAAGATGAACTCTATAAATAGGAGTTCATATTACTTTGTAATACATATCAAGAAAATAATAGAATACTCTCTCTTCTACATTCTTATTCTTATTTTTATTTTTGCTCTTGTTCTTATTTTTATTTTCTTTATTTTCATAACATAATCTAATTTTTTTGGTCCATTTTACCCAACTAAAAATTATTTTGAATAATCCAACCCTTTTTTATAATGACTTTCATCACATATTGTTGGAAGTTCTTCATAAAATTGTTTAGCTATACTAATAATTTTATATAAATTTTTTAAATTTTTTATTATTAATAATTTTATTTTTTATTTTATAATTATCTTTATTAATTATTTTATATATATAGGTTATATACAATTCATTTATATTTCTATGAACTTAAAAAGTTACATTATATATATTCTATGATTTACATAATATATTACAAAAAATTAAAAAATATTGAGGAAGTTTTAAAAAAAATATATTTAATTATTAAATAAATATTAATTAAATATCATTTTCATCACTAATTACTTAGTTAATATAAATTAAATTATAATTTTTAACATTGATTATACAAAACAATATGTGAAAAAATGTATATAATTATAATAAATAGAAGAACACGTTACAAAAGAAAAGAATCTACAATATATATAAATGGGGCAAAAACTTCACAATAACTTCCACATGGCAGCTCATTTATTGAGTTCTTTTTTTTTTTCCGACATAAACTCAATAGTTTATTTAACAGGTGTGACAGTTACTAATTTAAAATAATAATATTTTTTAATCATCAAACAACTTACTCCGTAATCATAATTTCTATTTATTATTAAATTATATTAATTTAAAGAAAATAATCATTAATTAATATTTATTTAAATATTTAATAATTTATTAATTATAGATACATATATTTAAAAATGACAATTAAATTTTATAATCGGCTATTTAAACACCTTAATAATTATTGATTTAAGATAAAAATATTTTTTCAATTGATAAAAACTCTAATTGATAATTATAACTTCTACATGTTACTAGATTTTATAAATTTAAAAAAATAAATCAATAATTGATATTTATTTAAATACTTAATAATTTTTTAATTACCGATGCGTATATTTTTAAATGATAATTAAATTTTATAATTAAACATCCAAATATCTTCTTAATATAAAATAATTAATTAAAAAAATATCCGCATCTTATTAAGTGTATTTGTCACATATATGAATAGTTTTTTTTAATTTTTATTTTTTATTTTTTCTTCCATTTTTTTAAACAAGTCGATTTTCATGTCTGCTCATCAATATATAAAATATTATGCAAAGCATTAAATTATTAATATAAAATATTATAGCAATGTTAAATACATAAAATATTATTCTTATTGTTATTGAATATATTAAAATATTAACATTTATATCTTATTATTTATTTATACATTTTTAAATATAAATTTTATTATTTATTTATAAATTTATTAATTTTAAAAATTACTAACGTTTATAAGAATTAAAACAAAAATATAATGAAATTATTATACGAAAATGCCCCAATTTTAGTAATACACAGATTGAACAAATTTTGTTCATAAATTTGTCTAAAATGCAATAGTCCCTATTTAGTATTTACAGGCACCAAATATTGGTATGTAGAGACAATTCACTTATTAAAGATGATTATCCAAATTAAATACATGCATGTCCGGTCATCCATGTAATTATTAGTGTATTTTTTTTTAATTCAAAACCTTTATATTTGATTATCAAAATTCAGTTGTTTTATACTCTAAAAATTAAATTACCCATTTTATTTGGGTTTTTATAAAATAATAATTTTGGCATTTAATATTTTTAGAAAAATGAAAATTTTATAATAAAAATATTGTCTAGAATATCAATAGTATTATCATAATATAATTTATATATATCCATTCACATGATATATTATGTTAAATTTATATATTCATTTATTGTAATGTTAAATTTATAAGAATAATTTTTTTAGAAAAATTAAAAATTAAAAAAAAATATTTAAAGAATAAATATATTTGATTATTTGAACGTAAATGGACAAAAATAATTAAATAATAAATAAGGCCATTGATATGACAATTATACTTAATATGTTGCTAAATGTTCAACTCCAAATATATTTCAAACCAATAAATGAATGCCAAGTGGAATGAGTTTTTGTCTGCTTTATATATATATATATGTTATAGGTAATAGTAGGTTTGAAACTATATGGGATATGCTACAAGCATGTTAATGAATTTTTCTTTTTTTAATATTGAGACAAGAATTTTTAATGTGAATCTTTGGTATAAATTAAACATATTTTCTATAAATACTACGATTATAATAATAAATAAAAATAATACATTATCATTCTACCTAATAATTTATCATAATACATGATAATAATTAAATTTAAATTAAAAGTCAAAAGTCAACAATATGGTATACAATTCTCCACAAATATTAATTAAAAAAATTATCTCCTATATTTATAACTAAATTATATTTATTTATTTAATATATGTTATTCATTTTTTATATATATTAATTTATGAATCTATTTAAAAAAGAAAAAGAAAAAAAGATAAATAATGTAAGGAGGATTTGGTAGGTATACATGGTTAAGTAACCAAGAAACTCGTGTATAAGAAAGTAATTGCCTACGTTGAGTAAAAATGACAGAGATAGAGAGAACATGAGGGTTCATGGCTGCCTAACTTCGTGAAATCCCTTATATAGGTAATTGAAAAATAAGTGAGCCCTTTAAATTTAGGACATTGACCCCCAAAAGTTTTCAAGAATTTCACTCCTTTATTTATCTATATAAAATGGATTGAAAATTATTTTACAATATAAGTATTTAGTAATGGAGTAAATTTCATAGTTTTGGAGTGTAATATTAAACTTTTTTTAAAAATTTAGAAATGAAAATTATTTTTTATATAGTAAAGTAATATGTTCTCCTTATATCTATTTTTTTTTATTTATAAAATTCAAACTCAAAATTTTATTTAAGAAAAATAAATTTTTTATTATTTAAATTAATAAAAATTGATAATATTAATCACTTTTTAATACATATTAAAGGAGGGACTGTAAACCCTTCTTATAAGGATTCATCAATAAGTATTTATTATTTAAAATTTTTGCTATAAAGTAATCAAATTTATTTTGATTTTCCTGACTTCGACAGAGACTAGGTTCTAATATAATAATAATATATATAACAAAAAATAATATGAATGTGTAATTCTAAATTTGCAGGCTGAAATAAAAAAACAAAAACATTTTTAATTATTATAAAACTATATGTTGATTTGGACGGTAGAAATGTGAAACAAAAAAGAATGGAGATGATCGCTCTATCCTCTTAAGTCAACTACAAAATCAACTTTGTCGTTTTGATTTTTTTATTTTAAGATGAATGCCGTTTAGAGTGAAAGAGACGTGACGGTGCATATTAATTTGTATCGCAAAATCCGGTTTATTAGTTTAAGTATTGAACACGTGGCGGAATTGGAATTGGAATTGGATATGGACGCGCTCTTTTATTTATTTTTTATTTTGACGATTTCCAACGCTTTAATTGATTCTATTATAGGTTCAGTTTTGTACGTAACAAAGTTGAAAAATTAATTTTGAATTATTTAGAAAATTTTTATTTAAAAATTAAGTTTGAATGAATATAATTTTTTTTTATAAAAAATTAAATTTTAATAAATCAAGTAATTTTTTTTATATAACATAATGAAAAAAAAAAAACACTCTTAAAATGCTAACATGATAAAGCATTTTATTTTATAGAATTATTTCAATTTAATATGAAATTGACTTAGTCATTACAGTAAATTAATCGAAAATACCTGGATCTGACACTCACTTTAATAACTTTTTTTGTGTTTTGCAGGTATCCAATAAATCAAACCTCATTAATTATAAAAATTAGGATTCAATATTTTTTCAAGGGATAAATTAAATATTATTATACATATCAATAGTATTTAGTAAACAAATTGGGACAAATAACATTTTGAAAATATTCATGAGGTATATACATGAAGAAACTCTAATTCACTTTAGGAATTATCAAAAAAGAAAAATCACTTTATAAGAAATTCTTATACCCAGATAAAATAATTAAATCGCAAATTTTCATTACGTATATTAGTGGAATAATAAATTTAGGAAAAATTAATTAACCATACTCAGAGTCCTCCCCGCCCTTCAGCTTCCAATAACTTTTTAGCCGTCATTAAAATACATTTAGACTAATGCATCAAATATAATCCTATGTTACCAAATCTACATAGTACCAACCATCACTACCGCAATTAACCAATTACCAATTATATTAACCAATTAAATTGCGTTACGTCATCAACCGGTATAAAGTTCCTATACTACATCTCAGCAAACATTTATCTTCTTGTCCGTTCTCTGCCATAATCACACTATAAATATCCACGCTAAGCGCCCCGAATCTCTCCTCTTCTCTACACCATTTGACGGATTCTCTTGCTCTCTCTATATTTTGTTCAATTTATTGGTTTCAATTTCTTTTTCCATCTCGGCCCTGTCAACGGCGGAGATGGAGCCGCTCACCTCCGGAGCGAGCAATCGGATAATTCCGATCCTCAAAACCCTAAGAACGTCTCTTGTTTTTCTCCAAACATTTATTTTCTCTCTTCTCCTCCTCCTCCTACCTCGCCGCCGCCTCTCTCCATCTATGTCGGCTGACTCCCAGCCGCACTCTCCCACCAAATCGTCAAAGAGGCGGTCGTTGTGGCGACTAGAAGAGGAGGATACCTTGAGAAGGAGAGCCCTTGCTGAGGGTATTGATATGACCGGCGACGGGGACTCTCACTGCCTATGGAGTACTTCTTTGTTCTTTGGTGTTAGACGGAACGCTCTCTTTTGCCGCTCGTGGTTACCGGTTACCGGTGAATTGAAGTAAGTTCTTGTTTGTCATTTATTTATTTAGTTGTTGAAAAACAGCTTTTTAAGACTTTCAGACTATTTCGTGTGGTATTGGACCTTTGATTTTAGAACTGGAGAGAGCAAAACTTTCACTCAAATTAATGTAATTGGATTGTTTGTTTGAATTAAGCAAAGCACTTCAACCAATTTCAATTGACGACGCTTGTGGCTTTGAATTGTAGTGCAACAGTTGCCTCTTGATTTATTTTCTGTGGTTTGATTTTGAAATAATTGGATAGATATCTACAGAACTCACAATTTACAGAAAGCTATGAATGAAAAAGATAGTAAATTAAAATTTTGGGACTGGTGTGAGAGTCTTAGTGTTTTAATTTTTAGATCAGCTCAAATGATAGAATTTTTTGTATTTATGCCAAACAAACTCAAGTCAAGTCAAGCTTTGGAAATTTCTGGTTTTGTGCTCTGGAATCTGTTTTTACTGGCAATTTTTGCACAAATGGTATCTATATATGGAAGTCCTTTAGTTGACAGGAATTTATTCCTTTTGAATAGAATAAACGGGTGCACACTGTACATTCTGAGTGTTACTGTTCTTTGTGCAAATACTATGTGCTGGTAATCAGAACTTGGAAAATGCTATCTCCTTCTCTAATAGTGTACTGGCACTTTTTTTTTTTAATCATGTATACTATATAGTTTTTCTTTTTTTCCCTTTTTGTTATCGTTTCACTTTAGTACTGAGGCCTCAGGGCAATTGCTTTATGATTTCAGGGGCATCTTGATCATTATTCATGGGCTTAATGAGCACAGGTAACATTAAATTTTCACTTTCATATATGCATCCTTATTTTTTTTATTATTATTATTATTAATTTTTTTTGCATCTTGAATCTCTCTAATTTTAGTGATGTGGTTAATAATTGGACATCAATTTCCAATTTTATTAACTTATCAGTGATATCAGTATCTCCTGAAGTCTGTCTATGTTTAATTTCATTTTTTCCAGATAAAAGATTTTTGACATTTGTTTCTTTGGTTTTCATTTTCAGTGGAAGATATGCTCAGTTTGCAAAGCAACTACTCTCTTGCAACTTTGGAGTCTATGCAATGGATTGGATAGGTATATACATTTTGTAAACGTGTGTGGTTATATGGTATCTATACTTACAGCTTGACACCTACTGTGTTGAGAGTTCAGGACTGGCTTGGTATTTTGGAATAGGCTATGGTGATAAATTTCCTCTTTTATTTGTGTTGTTATAGGTCATGGTGGGAGTGATGGGTTGCATGGATATGTTCCTTCACTAGACCATGTGGTTGCAGACACTGTAAGTTCGGTTATATTTTTTTTCCTTTTCTGCATTGTCAGCCCATGCAAAACTACTCTATCTCTATCCCAATCTTGAATCAATTTCCCTGGCATCTTGTCTCATACATTATTTCATCAAAGGCAATCTGGAATTAAGTTCCATGTTATGGTTCGTACACTCTGTGAAGTCATGCACAAGTCTCTTTCTGAATATCTCAGCCTGTAACTTTTTTTTTCATGTCCTTTCTTGGTTCAAGTTGACTTGCATCGCAATTGCAATCTTCCACTACCATTATTATTTTTTTGCTGTAAAAATATTTCATGGTGTAAACATCATAGAGGCATATCTTGCTTGTGAAACCTCATCATGTTATGGAGTTCAAATTTTAGCTTATTACTTGAATTGCATGGAATTTGCTGGAGAACTGGTAGGATAAACTTGTAACTGCTGTCTCAACAGGGGTCTTTCTTGGAAAAGATAAAGTCAGAGCATCCTGGGATACCATGCTTCCTTTTTGGTCACTCAACTGGAGGGGCTGTGGTTTTAAAGGTAAGACAAGGAAAGATGAATATATGTGTTTTGTGGTTGCTATTTTATACA
>CANXYC010115077.1:0-33731 GCA_948193065.1 Aleurites moluccanus | reverse complement strand
TGCATAAAAGATATGAAAAGTGTTAAAAAGGGTAATATAGGGCCTTTGATGTGCTTAATGTGTAATTTATGTATAATGTATGTATTTATGAGTTTATATGATTGAATATGCCTTAATATGGTATAATATGTGCTTTGATATGGTTTATGTTGAGTATGTGTCTTATAAGACAAATTTGGTTGTTATAGGAGAATCGTCCCAAGCAAGAACTACGGACGGGGAGTCCCGGGCTAATTAGGCCTGTGTGAGTGGCATTTTGCGAGTTGTTAATAGAGGTGAGTCTATATATATGTTTGATGCATAATACATTCATAAGTCATGCATTTATGCATATAAAATGATAATCTTGCTTGAAAACCATTAATGATCCACATTTGGGCAAATTTGCCAATTTGACCTAAAATGGTGCCACCGAAATACCTAATTTTGGCACAAACTTTGATTGACTATAAAATATATTCTAAAAGGCTTTTTCACTTGAAACTAAGCCCAATCATCTTTTATATATATGTACTTGTGATTGGTATATAGAAATTGCTATGTATATATTGAATTCAAGGCAAACCAGAAAGTGCCTAAAAAATGAAAACGGACCCGTAATTTGGGAGCCAGTTGCGGCAGCGCAAATTGGGCACCGGCAGGCAAAAATATGAAAATGAACCAAAGCCTTTTTTGGGTCTATTATTGATATATATCATCATTTAAGTCCTATTTGAGACTTATTTTAATATATTTATGCTATATGAGACATTTGCATATAATATGCTATAACAAAACTACTTCGATGGTGTAGAAATAAACCATCGGCTGTGATCACAGATATATGATATGGCCTCTGCTAGGGAGGGTAAGAATATTCCCTATGCCATGGTTGATTGGGGGAGATGTGATGAAATGAAGCTACAGTTACTATATGATACAGTATGACATGTTACAAACTCCTATTATATTATATACATTATGATTCATAATATGTATTTCATCATGCTATCACCAGCATTTCTATTTACAGATCATTAATGGATAGATGTGACTGTCATGAATATTATTGCATACTCATATATATAGAATGACTCACTGAGTATAATGTTATACTCACCCCTTTCAGTAGTTATATGATTTCAGGACCTCAGTGAGGCAGTCATCCATTGGCTACATTATCTCTAACCTTGGATCAGATGTATGTATTTGAGGTCACTTCTGTGTATAGAGGTTCCTTGGTATATAATTTATAGAGGTTTGAGTTGACTTAAGTAAAATGTCAAAATGATCAAATGGTAATCAGTATGATATGATAATGTATATGTTATACATATTTATGATATGTGATCCTTATATGAAATGTATATGCTATGAAATGTGATTGCCAATATTGAAATGCATTTTGAGTTGTGTTTGATCAATGGAGGTTATAAGGGGATGTATGTTATATTGGGAGTACAAATTTACATGTTTTGCAGATAGCTTAAGTCAGAGTTACAAAGGAAACTCTATCAGTTTTTCTGCATGATTAATATGATGTTTGAAAAAAAATTATCACCTAAAATGTATCACAGGTTAAGTAATGAATGTAAAAGATAAGTAAAAGTAAAAGTATGGGTTCTTCGAGGTACTGGTGGCTTAGGCATTACCCGTACCCTAGGACCGTCATAGTCTAAAGTTAGGCTGTGACAATATTGTTGGAAACCAATTGACTATTGTGTTACCTATATTGTGAGCTTATTATTTGATATTGGGGCAATGTTGATGTTGCACCAAAACCATGTCAATTTTCCTAATGAAAGTTGCACACCAAGTGTTCGACAAAATACCTCAATGAAAATCCCATAGACCTACCATTTCAACGCCATTGTCGCTAGTGACATTAGCTAGCCAATTGTGCCAACCCAAAAGACCTTGAATGCCTACTTTGTTATCTAACCCATAGTTGATTGTTATATCCATTGATATTTGATATGTGCCTTCCATTGATTATATGTTATCGATTGGCAATACCAATTGTTTGATTTGAAACCTATTTGAATATTGATAAGCTATTTGAATCCTATTGATATCCATTGATTCGTTTTTATCCTATTGTTGGATTATATGTTGATTTGATAGAGCTACCTTTCCAATGAGGTAGTGGGTAAATACCGTCGATATTATGTATAATATATATCATGGACCCTAGCTGGGAAGGGTTAATTGTCTTAGCCATAAGGCTTGGCCCGCCTTATGTATATTACATATGATTATATATGATTAAATGTGTTAAGACCTAATATCTGTCTTATCCATATAACATGCTTATAGATATCATGTTTATCGATTACAAACCATTGCTTTTATTTAATTACCTATCTTTTATAATTTGGTGTGCAACCCTGTTAACTAATTATTGATATATGTTATTTTATTGTTTATCCAACCTTTTACCTATGATATGATGTATATTAGATTCACTGAGTATTTTTATACTCATTCTTTAGTTGTTTAATATTTTTCAGGGTAGGAATAAAAGTCAAATTCCAGTATCTCTTCCTCCGTGGAATCCTTCAGTGTATTTTGATCAATGTAAATATTTGAACTCTCTGTTATGTATTATTCTAGTAGCTCCATGGTTATGTATATGGATATAGTTAGACTGTATATATGGATGATAAATATTATATGGAGCTTAATGATGTTTATGGCATATGTGGATAATGATTACAGACTATAGAATCACAGATTATAAAATGACAGAATATAAAATGCACAATAAAATTATTAATTAGGTAATTGTAAGATGATAATTGGATAAGATATGGGTTCTATGGATGTCAGTCGCCTCTGGCAGTTTCTGCATCTTAGGATCATCATATTCCAAATTTGGGACGTGACACAAAAGCACCCAAGTCAAAATAAAAATCCTATCTAATCCTAGGTGAATAGAAGCAAAACAGAAAAGCAAAAATCCTAACTACAGGTCCTCCTCCTCCTAGGATGGATATCTCTGTCAGCATTTGAGTCATCTGAGTCATCATTAGCTGGTCTCTTTCCAAGCACTTTGTTAGAAGCTCTATCGAACCTCTCTGCACCTTTAGTGTCAACAGTCTCCTTGATTGTCTCCACTGTCTCTATCACTGTACCAATTAATGTCTCTGTAGCAGTCATAACTCCATCATCCGTCTCTATCCCTGCCTCTAGCTCCTTTATCAAGGTGGATCACCTAATCTTCTCAGCAGGCCAAACCAAGGTAATGAACCAAACATCATACCCTTCCAGCCTGTCTGATAAACCAGCTGGTCTAACTAAGCACATAGACCTCCTCCAGCCATTCATTATGGCTCGAGCCATAGCAGCATTAATCATGGATGTAGGAAAAACTGCTTCATCTTGAGGAATACCCTGTGACTGATCTATCTACCTCAAAATCCTAGTACTCTGGTAGAAGGTGGTCAGCCCCATACCCATTAAATACACCATTCTATAGTTGAAACTCGTCGTCATGAAAGAATCAATCCTATACCAAGGGCAATACTATAAAATAATGTTTAGATCCAACTTTAACAACCAAGCAATCCACTTTTTCTATGAGTCAAAGCGGATTAGGGTTATGTGCATATGGTACCTAGTAGCAGAATAAGGTAACCTATCTAGAGGACAAACTACCTATAAATGATCCTTTAACCAGACCTAAGTCATCCCAAAACATAAGTCAGAAACCATAAAGTTTTAAGTAAAAAAAGAACCAAGGAAAAGATGAATATGTTATACCTGAAGAATGACTAGGTTCACAAACCAAGATCCCTGCACTCTGTAATTAGCAGGGTCTCAGCCAAAATTAGACTCGTTATGGTACACCCGTGCTTCATCTGAGCCAATAGCTCCACTATTTCAATATCTCCCTAGCTAGGTGAACTGAAAAACAGACATCCAGTAGTCAGATAGAAAACTAATGTAAGCATCTTGAACTTCTGCCTTCTGGATCCTCAAGGTCTGAAAACTCAGTAATCACTACAATGATGTCAACTCTATCTCTATAAACCATGGAACTAGCTAGATCATATCCCAAACTAAGAAAATTCATAAAAGATAGGAAATGCCCCATCATAGACTCTGGAACAGCCAAAGCAGCATTTGGATTCCTACCTAGAATAACACTGAACTCCTTAAAGGTAGGGCACATCTCCTCCATACTAGCTCCAAAATGGAATACATGGTCAACAGGATACCAAAACTTCACATAGGCATCCAGAAAGTCTCAGTCCACTTTTACTCCTTTTAGGGTCAAAACAGAACTAATCCCATATCTCCCTAAGTTCATTCGGTCAAACTTTATCCAAGTTCTTGGTCCATAGGAATATGTACTAATTGAAGTAGGGTTCCATTGGGAAACAATATTAACTTAAGAAAGCATAGAGAATTTAAAGAAAAAGTTTGAAAAGAAAAAGATGAGTCAAGAATGATTTTCACAGAGCAAAAGGGATATATATGGGCAAAAACTTATCCAGAACGGACTAAGGCTTTGGTGGCAGCCTACTTCTAGCTGGCGGAACCACCAGCTGCACAAACTGCCCTTGGCAGCAGCTCCTTCTCATCTTGGAGCTAGATCCTCCTCTAGCTATTGGCAGCTCCACTTTTTCCTATTGGCAACTATGTTTTCTTGGGTTTTAAGTCATGGGACCTGAGAATATAATTCCTGGGGCATTTTAGGACATACATTGCATAAATCTTAAACACGACCTTGTATCAAAGTTGCACAATAATATAAATTCATCATTGCATAAAAATCTATCAAAATAGAAAGTGCATAGTCATCATAGCATGCATACATCCAACATCCATAAAAATACAAGCATCATATACATCTCAAAAGCTCAGAAATGTTCAAAAAGGTGACAAAAAGCAAAATCATAATCTCAGCCTCTCCTCTTTAGGTTGTGAGGATCCTTTTGTTAATGAGCTCATCGATCAACATCCATCCGAGTTAGTAAAGAGATGATAGTCATCTCTATTCGGTGCCCCCATCCAATAAGTTCTCCGAATATAGCCAGCTGGAACCTTTATTGACATAGTAAACAATATAAGCAACAAAAATTACTAATGGATCATTTTTTGAGGTAAGAAGAAAACATATACCGTAATGTTCTCAAGAAAGTCTAGGGCGAGAGGATGAACTGTATTTGAAACATAATAAATCCTCATCTGATCGTCACCTCTGACATAAGGAATATCTCCAGTGATCTCTAGAAAAGGGGTGAAGGCAACCTCCTCTCTGTTTCCAGCACTGGAACTCTTCGACTGCTAAAGGAGCCATTGTAGATGCTTATGTACTAGGAATGTTAGGCTGAATAGAAGGATTAGTAGATTGAGCATAAAGTCAACATGGATCCCTAACACGACCTATCAGACAAGTCTGATATAACTCTATGTAAGGAATCTTAAGCTCAAGAAACAGAAGCATGGGTATACCAACATAGGACTCCTCTGAAGCATGGATGCCAGAATTCTATCTCATATTAACTGAAGGATGTTTAGGGGTAACCCACTCCCCCAAGGTCTAAACTCTGACTCTCTCTCTTAGATAGTAAAGTATTTAGAATGGAGAGCGAAGCAGCACAGGAGAAAATGACATAAGATAGCAGTTATGCAGCATAGCTAGCATCATCTCTATCCTGATGGCAAAAGTGGTCATCCACCTCTGCACAAATAAGTCATAGTCAGAACCTCAAATTAGAATTGAAAGAAAGAAAAAGTAGAAAATACCTGGGAAGGAGCCAGACTGCCCAAGAATGCCCTGATAGTGTGAAAGTCACGCCTTGGAGGTCCCGTCTTATGTTCCTTATTCCATCTGATACCAGCAGGTAATACATCCAATCGAGGAGCATCCAATGTAGTAACAAATAAGGGAAAATACTCATAAACCCAGAGCTGAAAAGTGACAAGTAGACAGTTAGACAAGCAAACAGTCATAACAAGAAGACGATAATAACAAGCAGAAATCTAAAATTGGCACAAAGCAAAAATGTACCTCCTAAATAAGCAATGTTCCTCCAAAGGAAGTAAGTCATCTCCCTGTACATGGTTGTAACACCTAATAAATGCATAACATATTTTTGGAAAATAAATAAATTTCTCAGTATATGGATTTAAATTACCGGAATGACCAATGAAAATTTTAGAAATTTAGTTAGAGCAAAAATAAGATTTTTTTTTTTTTCTGAATTTGGATTTTTAATATGCTAAATCTTTAAGTATAAAGTTTAAGTGATAAAAGAGTTAAGGAGTTGGTTATTTGTAGCTCAATTTGCGAAGGGGCTTAGTATGAGTTGACAAGTAAGGGATTTTAGCTCGGCATAATCTGGAAATTTTGAGCCGGCAAATGCGAGCTGGAAATGCGAAGTGGAAAAAGGCGAGCTGAAAATGCGAAGTTGGAAAAGGCGAACTGGAAATGTGAAGTGGGAAAATGCGAGCTGGGAATACGAAGTGGAAAAGGCGAGCTGGAAATACGAGCTGAAAATGTGAAGTGGAAAGGCGAGTTGGAAATGCGAAGTGGAAAAGGCGAGCTGGAAAGGCAAGCTGGAAATGTGAGTTGGAAATGCGAAGTGGAAAATGTGAATTGGAAATACGAAGTGGACATGCGAGCAGGCATATGCGAACTGGAATATGCGAAGTGGCAATGCGAGCCGGCATTGCAAAGTGGCAATGCGAGATGGCAATTGCGAAGTGGCATTTGCGAGCTAGCATATGCGAAGAGGTATTTCGAGTATGCGAAGTAGTAATGGAGGGCCGGCAATGCGAACTGGCATTGGGGAGCCGGCAATACGAACTGACATTGGTGGGCCGGCAATGCGAACTGGCATTGGTGAGCCGGTAATGTGAACTGGCATTAGCGAGCTGGGACTGGTGAAGTGAAAAAAAAAATTACTAAGTGGAAATTTTTGCCGAGGCAGAGGTTTATTTAAAGAGAGGCAATAACTGATATTTTACACGGTAAACTTATTTTCTTTCTTTTTCTCTTATTCCTTGTTCTTCTTTTCTGCACAGTAGACCGAACCACCATTTACGATTTCTTCTTTGATTTTCTTCATTTCTTCAACAAATTTCTAAGGAAAACTCATAGAAATCTTAAGTACTAATTTAGCTCATTTCATTTCCATCATCAAATTAGAGAGAGGAGCTAAAGATTTCAAGGAATAGTGAGAGAGGAGATTTCGGCCATTTAGGGGTTTTGAGGTAAGGAGTTTATTTGTTTAGTTTAATTGATTATTTAAGTGTTATTATGGTTCAATTGAATGGGTTTAATGTTAATTTACACTAATTTATCCAAATTTGATGAAATCCCTAAAATTTGATAGTTGATTTGAAGTTGTAAGGGATGACTTGTTGAATTAGTGTTAGGATTTATTAACTAATGTTAGAATTATCTAATTGGATGTGAATGGATAAGTAATTGATGATTTATTTGATGTAGAATTGGAGATTTGACAAAGGTGACTTTCAAAGTGACCTAAATTGGCAATTTGGTGAAATTGGTGGAATTGGATTGTGTAAAGGGTATTTGGAAGCATTAGGTGAGTTTAATATGCATCATTTGTCATGCCAAATGTGTTGAATTGAATTATGAAAACCAATCTTGGAAGCCATGTTTTGGCCAAACCATATTTGCCAAGTTTTGCCTTGATTTTTGTCATGTTTTTTCTTTGGTTTCCTATGCCTTTTTGGTCCATTATATGTTGTTTATTATTGGAAACAAAATGCTTATTGAATAACCTACATTGTGTACTTGTTGTTAGAAACTAGGGCAATTTCAATGTTGCCCAAAAACCTTGCCAAAATGTCTATTGAATAATGCCTAGTTCAAATTCACAGACCTACTATTGATTTCATCCATAGACCTATCGTTTGAATGCCATAGTCGCCAGCGACATTAGCAAGCTAATTGAGCCAAACTTCTTGAATTGATTTTTCCAACTTTTGATTCAATCTATTGTTAATTGCTAATTGTAATATCATTGTTAATTGCTTCCTATATTAATGTTCATTGATTTCATACTCATCCAATTGATTTCTGATGAGTTATTTATAATGCCGATGCCATTGTTTTGAAACGGTATCTATTGATGTGTATTGTTTATATTGACTCCAAGGTGATTTGACATAGTTGTCGTTTCGACAGGGTAGTGAGTACATACTGTCGACCTTGTACACATTGTATTGATTTGATACCCTGTACTAGGAAGGGATGTCCTAGTCATAAGACCCGTATAGTCTTATGTTTATACATATATATATATATATAGCGATTTGTGCTTGGCACATTTCTACGAGTTTGATGGCTTTATATCTGTCACTTCCATCTTTTCCATGTGATATGTGTTTTATTGTTATGTCATTTCCATCTTGTTTATGTGTTATTGATTCTATTGATATGATTGTTTATTTACAGTCATACTCTGTATTTACAGAGATTCAGAGTAGATTGACCCACTTGTTTTCATCTGCTTACTGCTTATTGATATTTCATTTCTGATATTTGTCGATGCATATTAGATTCACTGAGTATCATATATACTCACCCTCTTACTGTTTGCCCTCTCATGTGCAGAGTAGGAAGTAGATTTCCACCACATTCGACTCTCTGTGGATTCTGCAGATCTAGTGTCAGTGTAATATTATAAACACTATTTTATTTTGTATGATTCATATCTTAGCTGCTCCATGGGTTTTGTATGGTATAGTTTGAGTATGAAAATGTATGTATGGGAATATTGGAGAGTATTAATGATATAAATATGTTAATTTCAGAAAGTTATAAAATGAATGATAGAGTAAAAGAATGTATAGTGTATGTGATTGATGATGAGTAACATGTATGTTTCCGCTGCAATATTGTTATAGAATTGGGTATGTAAGTTTTCGCTGTGATGCATGGGATATTGATGAGATTGATGGGTTCTACGGGTGCCGGTCGCCACGGCATCTCCTGCGCCCTAGGACCGTCACGGCTCGCGAAAGCGGGTCGTGACAATGGTTCTCAGAATAGCTCCAGCCCAATCATATGACTCAAGCTATGACAAATCTAATAAGCTAGAAAGGATATTAAGGTCAATAGTATACTGACAGGTATGAGCAACCGTGTAACTCGCTAATATCAGCATCATAAGGCGAGCAACAAGCTCATGTGCTAGAAACTCTCTACTGAAGGGCTCTAGATCTCTCAAATGAGCTTTCAGCCAGGTGCACATGACAGTACTCCAAGTACAAGAAGGATCTTGCCCTATCAATCTCACTATATCCTCAGGAGAAAAGAAAACTCACCTATTAGGACAAGTCTCAAGTGAGTGAAGTCTAAATCTTAACCCAGTCATCATACACAGATCCATATGAGTCACAGCCAGCTCACTACATGGATGGTGGAAGGTTTTGGTAGTCTCCCACCACCGCTTAACCAATGCCTTAATCAAGGCAATGTTACTCTTAAAAGGGGGTCTGAGTCCTAAAAATGACACAAACCTGATGGACTCAATCAAATCTCTCAATATGCTAGTACCTATGCTCCCTGCTATATAGGCGAGGTTCGACCTACCCCCTTTATTCCTAATGGTCATATGCTAAAAGCAAAAAATGGAAACAAGAAATAAATGAATAAAAGAAGCACCGTGCAGAAAAGAAAAGAACAAAAGAAAGAAAAATACTTTAATCCTACTATCCCAAGAGATGTGCTCCTTAGGCTCTTGCAGTAGATCCTTAGGACTGTCATTCTCCCTTAGAGCCTCGTAGCTTCGATGACCCCTAGTTGTAGCAGACTTAGCTTCAGAATCCATAAGGAAATTTGAGAGAAAATCCTAAGGGATAAGCTTTAGAGAGAGTGAAGCAAATGAGTGAAGATGAAGATAATGGGAGGTGAACCTATATTTATACCGTTTTTTAAGAATCTCCATAATGACCATCATATCCTTTCGCAGGTCAAAAAAGTCCGAAATCGCAATATCAAATCAATTTCAACTAAGAATTCAGCGTCATCAGAATCGTATGACTTTTCTTTATTTTCAGAGCTATCATTTTTCCAAATTTGACAAGGGATGCTTCTGCAATTCAAAAAATACCATAAATAAAAAATTACTAAAAAAATAAAAAAAAAAAGCTAAAAGTTGTCAGAACAAATCGACATTTCAATAGACACTCCAGAATGCAAGAATAATGCATAAATCTCATTTTAAACAGATAGAAACTCACATGGTTCACTACCATCACCTTTACCCTTCAAATTTAGGTAAAAGCGATGAGGGTAGCTGTGAACACATGATTTTGCACCACAAGTAGACTCGGGTCAACCAAAATTGATTAGCAACTGACCGGAGATCAAAGTCGACTCCGAATATAGACAAACTGGACCGTGCCAATCTAATCGGCATCAACCAGAGGTTAAACAACTTCAAATCGGACGAATCATACTGAATAAACATCAAAACAAGCCTTGTGGCAACTAGCTTTGGCTTTGGTAGTAGTGCCAAGCCTAGCTGGCAGTGCCGCTAATGGCATAAGCAGCACTTGGAGGCATCGCCACAAAGGCTAAGCCTTATCGCCAGCCAAGCTTCCTTCTGCCACCAATGCTCTTGCTTGCAGCTGCCAAGCGTCAACTCAGGTGCCACTAAACTCAAAACATGAATCCCACATCGGTTGTTAGTATGGTTTTCCCTCATAAGTTTTCCTACAAATACAAGCCTTATTTCATTTCTCAAAACACACCAACTCTCCTTGAGTTACATATAACAGCTAAGTCGAGTTTTCCTTAGTTGGCTCTATATTCTCCCCTATATTCAACTTTCTTTATCATAAGTGGTTCATTTATCTTTGATTTCGAACCAATTTCTCAAACTCTCATTGCATGGAAGGAATAGAAGAGCTAGAGCGATCACTCTTTGAGTCAATCTAGAAGCATCAATCTAATCAACTCGACAATCCAATCAACTCAAAGCAAATTGTGATGCTAATTTCTATTGAATAGAAAGTGGAACTCCAAACCGGGTGAACTCTAAGAAGGCATCCCCCACGATGTAAGGTATCGTGTTCGTATCTCGAAATTAATTGGTGAAAATCAATTAAAAGAACCACAATATAAAACCAATCTCAAAGTGAAGTATCATGTTCATACCACAAAATTAATTAGTAAAAATCAATTAAAAGAACCACAAATTCTTAAAATCAAATCAAACCCCCTTCTAAATAAGGGAGAACTACGTGGGTTTGATTCTCATCCAACGGGATACGCAGGCAAGCTGTTTCATAGCTTTAAATCTAAAAACACCAAAAAACTTCCTTTTTCTTAATCTAATCTATTTTAGTGTTGTTTGGAAAGTGTGGTTAACTTATAATTCCCATTGAGGGCTAGAGATACGCAGGCAAGTTGTTTCATAGCTTCAAATCTAAAAACACCAAAAAAACTTCCTTTTTCTTAATCTAATCTATTTTAGTGTTGTTTGGGAAAGTGTGGTTAACCTATAATTCCCATTGAGGGCTAAAGTTAATATATATGTATATATATATATATATGCATCTTATATTTGTCGTTCTTATAAATTGATCATGAAATATAATTTTCATAAATCTACTATTAAATAATAAGCCAAAGTGAGAGTTACTTAAAATCAAAAACCTAGTCCCCGAGCTTAGTCCTGGTTCGAAAGTCTAGTGATTTTATCCTTGTCTTTTAAATTGGAGTTAAATTGTGTTTTTTTCCTTTCTTTCCCTTAAATAATAAAGGTGGCAACTCTACAAAATTCCAAAATAAAATTTAAAGATCAATTTGCAAATGCAAGGAAAAAGCGGACTTTAGTCCGTGGGAAAACCCCCTTAATGAGCATCTCGGTGCTCTAGCGAGGCCTCACAGGTTGAACCTAAGATTGGGGTTGGGATTAGAAGCAAGTTTGTGATTCTTTTCAATACACGATAGGTAGAAAATATCATATTTCAACATGGCACACTAACTAGTGCCTCTTGCATTAATGGAATAAATCATAATGCGATGGATAATTTTTAAAATAAGACTTCTTATACTGATGGATTTAGAGGTCCTAGGGTTGAAATCTAGGTCAAGGCTAGTAATTTCCCTCCAAAAGGCATTTTCATGAAAGGACTCAGGGAAATTATCTAAGTCATAGTCTAAGAACTCAAATATTTGACATAGTCAATCTCTACCTAAGGTGTATGGTTGCCCTAAAATTTTGAAATTCATGACCTCGTAGGTCTTACCATATGTGTTATTGACCTTAAAAGTTGAGAAAAACTCTTAGATAAGGAGGAGGAAGCAAGGGTATGTGATATTGGCCATACAAGACCAATTAACCACGACTAATTTGGCCCTAACAAGGTCTGCTAACCCTAATCTACCTAGGGTAGCCCATGTAAAGTTCCTCCAGGGAAGAATCACTCGGTTGATAGTGAGAATGTCAAACTTCTTCTAATTCTCAAGCGTCGGGGAATGAAGTGGCAGATTGTGGTCAAAGGGTTGAGGTTGCTGTTGTTCCCTAGTTTGTGCTTGGGAAGGTTCACCAATCTTTTCCTTGCTTTTTTGAATCTAAGAAGGTGGAGGAAGAGGTAATTGGGACTTTGTTTCAAAAGAAAGGGAAACAAAGGATTCTAAAGTTGTTGATTTTATGAGTTTGGGTTTTTTGGTAGAGTAGGATTTCCTACCAGCTAAGGTTTTAGTGCATTCAGGAGGCATTTTCTTTGTAGAAAGGAATGAAATTGAAAGAGAGAGGGTTTGGGAGGTTAGAATCAAGTTTTCGCTTAGTGGAGTTAAGAGAAAATTAAAGATTTTGATTTTAGGTCTTTGAAAAAGTGACTGAGAGGCGTGATAAATTTTGTTTAAAATGTCTCTATAGCGATCGCTATCACTCAATAGCGACTGCTACTTAATTAAATAGTGACAGTTACTTGTATGTTGTAGCTGCTACTTAGTGGTTGCTACTAAGAGACACAGAGACACGGGTAATAGTGTAGCGGCCATTACCATATTTGTAGCAACCGCAATTCTGGAAGGAATGAAAACATGAAATATTACTCAAATTCATGGGTGCTACAGCTTGGGTAGCGGTCGTTACTCTAGAGCGTACAATAAGGTGCACTAAAGCCCGTTACTCTATAATAGCGCCCACTACAAATGAAAACAATGCAAATTTTAAACAATCATATCATCACAAACAAACACATATCATTTCAATTTCTCAACTTTTTTTCCATCTAACATCCCCAATTCTCGTTTAATAAAATTTAAACACTCCTCATTTAAGAGCTTTGTAGAGATATCTGCAAGTTGATTATTTGAAGCAACAAATTTAAGAGCAACATTATGATTTTATGCATTATCTCTAAGAAAATGACATATAATAACTATATGCATGCTTCCAGAATGTTGAACAAGATTCTTTAATAGATTGATAACACAAATGTTATTACAGTTAATAGGAATCTTGTCCAAATGCACTCCTAGGTCATTAATTTTTTTTTTCATCCATAAAACTCGTGCACAACAACAAGTGACTGCAACATATTCAGCTTTCGCGGTTGATAAAGCCACTGAATTTTGCTTCTTGCTAAACCAAGAAACAAGGTAATTTCCTAGGATTTGGTAAGTACTATAGGTACTCTTCCTATCCATGAAACTACCGGTAAAATCCACATTATAATAGCCAATTAAGCTGAAATGCATGTTCTTTGAATACCAAAGTCCTAGATGTTGTATGCCAATCAAATATTTTAAAATTCTTTTGACCTCATACAAATAAGACTCTTTAAGATATGATTGAAAATGTATACATAAAAACACGACAAACATAATATATGGTCTACTAGCAGTTAAATAAAGCAAGCTACTAATCATACCTCTATACTCTCACCAAGTTTATCCTTGTCAAGCTTGATGGTGGAGCTAATTGGAGTTCTACTTGCCTTTGCTTCATCCATTCCAAACCTTTTGAGAAGTTCTTTTGTGTACTTTGATTGGTTAAGAAAGATACCTTCCTCACATTGCTTGATTTGTAATCCAAGAAAGTACTTCAATTCTCCTATCATGCTCATTTCAAACTCACTTTGCATGCATGAAGAGAATTGCTTGCATAAAACCTCATTAGTAGCACCAAATATTATATCATTAACAAATATTTACACAATCAATATGTTATGTATGTCTTTTTTAATGAAAAGGGTTGTATCAACTTTTTCTTTTAAAAAACCATTGTTGATTAAAAACCTGTTAAGTTTATCATACCAAGCTCTAGGAACTTATTTAAGACCATAAAGAGCTTTCTGAAGTTTATAAACATGATTTGAAAAATCAAATTGTTCAAAATCAGCAGGTTGTCCAATATAAACTTCCTTTTCAATAAAACCATTTAAGAAAGTACTTTTTACATGTATTTGATACAACTTAAAGTTCATATGGCATGCAAATGCAAGTAACATCCTAATAGCCTCAAGTCTAGTAATCGGTGCAAAGGTCTCATCATAATCTATTCCTTCTTCTTGATTATATCCCTTTGCTACCAATCTAGTCTTATTCCTAGTGATCACACCAACCTCGTCTAGATTATTTCTATACACCCATTTAGTACCTATGATGTGATGGTCTTGTGGTCTAGAAATCAAGGTCCAAATCTTGTTCCTCTCAGATTGGTTTAATTCCTCTTGCATGGCCTCAACCCAACTTTCATCCTCTAAAGCCTCATCAATATTCCTAGGTTCAATCTTAGATATGAAGGCTAGGTTGTTCACAATTTCTTTGAAAAAGGATCTTGTGGCCACACTCTTAGAGGGTTCACCAATTATAAGGTCTTTAGGGTGGCCCTTATTGAATTTCCAATTATTTGGAAGTTCAACATCAATAAGAGGATTTTTTATGGCCTTAGAATGATCTCCCAGGTCATTAAAGTCCTTTAATGATGATTCAACAAGAGGCTCTAAATCAATAGATATATTATGCACATGATCAAATATGTCATCATTCTCAACATGTTTAAATATATGCACATCAAAAGGATTAGAATCATTAAATTTAACATGCATGGACTCTTCAACAACCAAAGTTCTTTTGTTAAAAACTCTATAAGCTTTTCTAGAAGTTGAATAGCCCAAAAAAACACTTACATCGATTTTGGAGTCAAATTTCTCAAGTTTTAATATAACGCATTCGCATCCAAATACTCTAAGATATAAATTCTTGATTTTCTTCCATTCCATAGCTCACAAGGAGTTTTATTCAAAGTTGTTCTTATAAAAAGTCTATTTGAAATATAATAAGCACTATTGATGGCTTCAACCCAAAAGTACTTAGGAAGAGAGTACTCATTGTGCATAGTTCTAGCCATATCAATAAGTGTTCTATTTTTTATTTCTACAACTCCATTTTATTGGGGAGTTCTTGGTGTAGAAAAGTTATGAAAAATTCTCCATTCATCACAAAAGGTTTTAAAATTATGATTAACAAATTATTTTTCATGATCACTTCTCAAAGATATTATATAAAAACCTTTTTTATTTTGAACTATTTTAGAAAAAAGATTTGAATTCTTTAAAACTTTCATCCTTATGAGTAAGAAATAAATCTAGAGTAATCATCAACAATTAAAAATGTATATTGTTTACCTCTAAGACTAGATGTTCTACAAGGGTTAAACAAATCCATATGCAAAAGTTCTAGAGGTCTAGTATAAGAAACAATATTTTTTTGTTTTAAAAGAACTTTTGACTTATTTACACATTTGATATGCATCATACATTTTATCTTTATGAAACTTGACCTTGGGGAGACCAATTACAAGCTCATTAGATTTAAGGTTATCAATGTGATCCATGCCAATATGGCCAAGTCTCCTATGCTATAACCATGTATCATCACAAAGTGAAACCATACAATCAACATTATTATTATGCATACTACTTCTGTCAATCATATAAACATTGCCAATTCTATAACCAACAAACAAGATTTTCTTATCCTTCAAATGTTTCACATAGCATTTCTTAGAAGTAAAAGAAATTTTATTTCTCATGTCACATAATTGATTCATACTAATCAAATTATGCTTAAGGCCATCGACCAACAACACATATTCAAGAAAAGGTTTGTCGATTTTACCAGTTTGCCCAATTTCAATGATTTTACCTTTGCCATTATCTCCAAAGGTCACCTTCTGTCACGACCCACTTTTGGGCCACGACGGTCCTAGGGCACGGGTAGACTTAAGATCACTAGAAACCTGTAGAACCCATGAATAATTCAGTTATCAATCATTCAATTAATTTTAATTCATTCATTGATTCTTAAATTCCATTTATTACTTATAAATTTTATAGAAATTTTGCCAAAGTTTCCTTTGTAATTTTAATGCTATTCCAGACCTAAAACCGAGTCTTTCATAAATTACACAGCCTGCATAAAAATTATTTTTTGCACTCCTAATAATTTTTCTTTCTTATACCCTCAACTTCATAATTTCATAGACATACATAGCACTTCTAAATCTCTTTTAAAACATATGAATTTTTTTTTAGCAATATCACTATCACTATCATTATCACTTCACTATTATTATCATCAAGCATTGCACATTATAGTCATTCATTACTAAACTTTAATAACAAATCACATTACATTTTAACATCACTTAAATGTCAATTACTTCACTGTTCATATATCACTATAGTACTCAATTATCTAATTATACACAGTACCATGGAGCTCTATGAGTTGACACTTATAACTTTTAGAGAATAATATTCTACCTTGATGTATTTAACATCCCAAGTCGGAAAAGAAATTGACTTGGAATCAGCTTCCTTTATCTCATCCCTGTAAAAATTATAAACCACTATTTGATGAGTATAAAATACCCAGTGAGCATATATATATCATTAAACAGGCGATATAAACATATGATAACAAAAGTTGTCAATGGTAGTCAAGTGTCAATAAATATGATGAAGAATATCAGTATCTTCAATTTACATGTCAAGATTAATTAATTTGTACACCAAATGTCTTTGGAAGTTTGGAACAAGTAACAATCAAATCGATGATCAACAATAATCGATGAAAGAATGGCCATCAATGGTAAGTAATAAGATATAAGCTTGGAATCAATGAACGTGTAAACAATACTTGTATCCTATAGATAAGATAGATAAAGGGCCAGAACATATGTAATCTCATATCAATCTCATATCATGTACATAAGGTTGATCAGGCCCTATGGCTAAGACAGTTAACCCTTCCTAGCTAGGGTATCACATATAGTCAATGTGCACATTGCTGACGGTATGTACCTACTACCCCGTCAGTGAGGCAGCTCTATCAAATCCATATGTAAATAGGCCAATGGAAATCAATAACAATATCAAGAATTCATTAGGAACATTACGGTACAATAGTTTTCGATCGATACACATGGCTTACTTGTCAATCAATGTCAATACATTTCATTAATCATGTATCGATTTTTTTTTTTATACAAATTTAGCAATTACAATAAATATCATGAAATGTGGCTAAATATTTGGTGTGTATACTTTTAGGAGCAATTCGGGTACATAGTCAATCAAGTACAATAGGTATTTCAATATCAATATCAATCAATGGATTTGGTGATTTCAATCATAAAAATGATCAACAATAGCAATGTGACACTTAACTAAGAAAGAAACATGTTCATTGGGTTAACAAAATAAAACATGGGTATGCATAATGATGTATACATTACTCACCTTAGCTTATGACTTGTACATTTCCCTTTTCCTTTATCCTTGATTCTTTGCCTTATCTCTTATGCTACTCATCACGTCTATTATTCATTCTTGACTCTACATATCCAATTAATTTCCATTTGGATACTATTTAACATAAAGTTACATTACTTATACTTATATTAAAGAAAATTCCTCAAATTTCTAAGTTACTAGAGTTTTTCTGTGCAAAATTCTTTACTGGCAGCCTGTGTTGTATTACTCATATCTCTCTCTACAATTTTTCAATTGCTTCAATTCTTGTTCCTAATTTAACTTAACATATAAGGGTCTAACATATGAAAATTTCACATTAAACTCATTACTACACAATTTATGGTGTTAATTTAAACTTAGCTTTACAACCAGTCCTACTACCTGTATTCTGCCTACAAATGTTATTCTGGTAGATACTGTTCTTTTGCTAATAACTCAATCAATACTTAATAAATTACCATAATTACTTTTTCTAATGAAAATAGACACATAAAATTATATCCAAATTTTAGAATTTTTGGATCTCTGAACAATTATTAGTGAATTTCCAAAGTTAAACTACTGCCCTGAAACCTTTATCTAGACATACCCTATTTACATATGAATTATTAATTTCGTACTCATCCAATTATAAAAAAAAAAAAATTATAAATTTATATAACATATAAATGAACATTTTTTATTTTTAACACTTTCTCTAATTTAGAATTTAAGGTCCCTATATTAATAGAAATCTGTAACCTATATTATGTTAAACAATCATTCTAGGTAGTCTATACTTATGACCTAATATCTCATAAATCATAAATTCAATTAAAAAATGCTTTTACAAGATTATAGATAAGATATAAATTAACACTTTTCATGTTGAACACTTCTTCTAATTATGTCTCTATCATTATGTATAATAAAAATACAGTAACATTTTTCAGAAAACCTAATTCCAGGTCAGTCACAGCTTTTACCCAATAACTCCTTCCTCACTTTGAATTTTATAAATTACTTTTACAGAAATCTAAGTAACATATTTATATACAATTTTAATGTTTTGGCCATTCTCAAATTCAGTCATTAAAATTTTGGAATATTAACCACAAGTTACTGCCTCAAATTAGATTTCAGAAACAATATAAACCCTAGCTCATTCTTTACATTTTTAACTTAATTACCTCAATTATTTTCCAAATCAAACCTTAGAATTCTTTAATACAATTAAAAATGATAATTTTAGAATCATTACCTTAAGTTAAACTCTTGGATTCTATCTTCTTTGATCTCTCCAAATAGCTTCATATAATCTCCATCAACTTCCTTACTTAACCCTTCTTTCTCTCATCTCTTCCTATCTAATTTTGGTTGATTTATATGGAAAGGTTAAGAGAAAATTTTTGGTTATTTTTCTTTCCTTTGGTTCGGCCACTTTCTCCTCCATTTGCAATTTCCATCTTCTTTTTATATATATCAAAAGCCAACCAAAAAGAAATGAAGACAAAGAAAGAATTTTCTAGAATGTTGATGATTTGTCATCTATTCAATTAATTAATAAATCAATTAATCATTTTCTATAAAAAAAATTCATCCCCTCACCATCATGGCCGGCCACCTAGCTCCATTTCTAGAAAGGATGGGTCCCACAACTTTGTTTAATTATATTTTGGATCAAAATTTTTCTTATTTGCATTTTTGACCCCAAAACTTTTTGTAATTTATTCTGTCTATTCTATTTAGATTCAACCTCAAGTGTGGGGAGTGAAATACCTTATTTTAAGTTTCTCTATCCTTTAAAAATAGTTCTGGGTGATTTTTGAATCCCAGACAGTGGATTTCCATAATTACCCCTAAAGTTGCCCTTATTTACAATTTTGCCATTACTCTTATTTTCAGTATTCCAAAATATTTTTCAACTCTTTCTTTTCACCATAATTTCACATAAAATTAACTTATTTAATCCCCTCAAGTCTGGGTCAAAAATTCTTAAATTAGTTGGACTGCTATTTTCCTGGCAGTGTAATTAACACTGGTACTTTCCGGGACAGTACTTCAAAAATGACCCAATTGAGACTCAAAAATTCTTAAATAGTACTCTCTATCATTCTCTGTATATTTTCATAATCGATTGAGCCTATTCATACTTCAATTAATATTATATTTATTTTTATAGTCCGTTATATCTATATTGTCTTATGTACTTCCTCACTATCCATTGTTCTGTCTACTAAGGTATTACACCTTCCCTCCTCCTTTCTTCTCTTTCAAGTTTGAGAGAAGACTAGTATTGTCAGTCATATGCCTTGAACATCCACTATCCAAATACCTTGACTCTTATTTTCTTATAAATTTCAAGCACACCTATCAATAAGAAAATTTATTTTGTTTTAGGTACCCAAATATTTTTGGGTCCTGTCACGATCCGATTTCGGATCCCGACGGTCCTAGGATGCAGGAGATATTAATGGCGACCGGCACCCGTAAAACCCAGTATCATATGAAATATCTATAACCATAATTTTATTAATCAATTTACTTATTTACTATTTATTCTGACATTCTGTAATCTGTCTGTAATTATTGCAGTTGGCTGTAACATTCATCAAAACATGCCATGTCATTACTCATACTCCATAATATGTCATACATACATGTTCATAAACTAACTAACCTATACATAACCCATGGAGTAGCTAGATCATGAACATACAAAAATTACTGTACTTAATATAATTACATTGCTATGAGCACTGCAAAAAGCCACAGAGAGTCAAGAGTCAGGATTCTGCTACCTACTTTGTACCTGGAAAAGGGGAAACAAGTAAAGGAATGAGTATATAAGATACTCAGTGAATCTAATATGCATCGCCAATAAAAGTAATTTGGATCAATAATAAAAGATAATAGAGGAAATAATAATGACAATATGTTCAATAAAATCAGAATACAGAATCAATTATAGGGAATGACAGTAAGGTCAAAACTCATATCAAAGGAATGGTATCACATGGGTAAGATAGATATAGGGCCATGAAACATGTAGACTATGTGTAAACACACAGTCAATCTTATATCAATAAACATAAGATTGATCAGGTCTTATGGCTAGGACCAATAACCCTTCCCAGCTAGGGTATCAATAAACAATGTGCACATTGTCGACAGTATGTACCCACTCCCCTGTCGAAGCGGCAGCTCTGTCAAACCACATTAAGGTCAATACAAGTATGAAACATGTCATTAGATATCATTATACACAATGGTATCACCAAGTAACAATATCTCAATATCAATCATTTCAAGTAGCAATTTAAACAATGGAATGGCAATAATCAATAGATATGCAATGGCAATTGGTTTGGTAAACAACAATGGAATGGAACACAAGTTGGTCATACATAAGAAAATAGTTAGCACAATTGACATGTCAATGTTACTGGCGACAATGGCATTCAAATGGTAGGCCTATGGATAAAAAAGTGATAGGCTTATGACAAAATGAACTAGACATTTCATCAAACACTTGGTGTGTACTAAAGAATTACCAATTTGGCAAGGTTTGGGTGCAACTCCAACATTGCCCCAATACACACCAACAACTCACAATCAAGGAAATACAATGGGCATTGATTAACCAATAAATAGCATCATATAATGGATCAATTATGGCATGGAAATCAAGTAAAATACAAAGAAAAATTTAAGGCATAAATAGTACTATAGGGTTCGGCCAAAAATGGGGAAAATTTGGAGGATTCCAATCAACATTTTAATGCTATAGACATGTAATTTGATGCATATTAAACTCACTTAATACTTCAAATAACCTTGGAAAATTGATTTCCCACCTATTGCTTCAAAAGAGGCAAAACTCACAACTATGGCAATCTTGATTTTCTACAATAAACCAACCATAATTTATTCATCCATTAGCCTCCAATTAACATATTCTAATCTTAAACAACATAAACCAATACAAAATCAAATAGCTAAATCAAACAACTTAGGCTAGGGTTTGGAAATTAGGGAAAAGTGCTCAAATGCATCAATTGATGTAATCAAACACAAAACCCATCAATTTCATCATATAAATCATCTAAATTAACCATAAAAATAAACAAATCAATTGGTTACCTTATATGGAAGAGTGAGCCGAAAATCCAAGGATGATGGTTCTTGAAATTCTTTGATTTTCCAAGCAAATCAAAGATGAAAAACAAGAAATCAAAGGTTGATCTTAAGTTTTCTTTAAGTTTTTCTTAAGGAAAAACATGAAAATTGGTGGAGGAATTGAAGAGCAAGGTTCAGCCAACATGAAGAATGAAGAAGAAGATGAAGAAAAATGCTAAGGCATGATTATATATTAAGTCATTAATGACAAATTCCATTTTAGTCTTTAAACTATCAAATAATCATACTTTGACCCCCACTTCTTTTGTAAACAATTCTGTTGAGAATTGAAATTCAAAGTGGGGATTCAAAAGGCTTATTTTTATTTATACTTATTTATAAAAATAGTTTCAGAGCCATTCTAAAATTCAAACAGACCACTTTCCACTATACCCTTCAAAGTTCTATTTATTTATGATTTTGCCATCACTTACTTTTGCAGTGTTTATAAACATTTTTCACCTCTTTATTTTCACCATAATTACACATGCATATATATGGTTCTTTACCCCTTGATCAAAATCAGAAATTCATCTGCTGACTGGACTGTTATTTTCTCGGCAGTTTTTTCGATACTAACAATTTCCGGAAAAGTATCTCTTTTATTTTCTAATTGTATGTCTAAAATTATTTCTAGTCATTTCAATGATTTCAAACCAGTAACTGAGAACTATATCATGCATATAAGATAAGCCTTTCTAGGGTATTACAGGTTCTTGGGGGCTAGTATCAACATAGCTTAAATGAACATTTCTAATATGGCATTTGAAGTTAGAATGACCAAATTTCTCACAATAGTGACATCTCAAATGAATTCTAGACTTTGTTGAGATTTGGTCCTATAATGTGGTTTGGAATGATATTGAGGCCAATAACCATAATTAAATTTTGTTCTAGAATAAGCATTCATTGATCTTCTAAAATGTGAATCATGCATGACATGCTTATACACTTTAGTCTTAGGCCTAGCATTTTTAAGTAGAAGCATATAAGTCATATGAGCATGTGAATTTGATGCCTTAACAAATGTGGTCTTAGATGTAGATGGGGCATCCTCTCCGTTATAACCAAGTTCATACTTAATAATAGGACACTTTTGGGACTTAAGTATTTTGTCCAATTTTTTTTTGCCATTATAAAACTTGGACATGTAGGCATCATGAGAAATTAACTTGTTTTTCAACAAAGTATTTTCTTTCTTTAGCTCATTGCATTCTTGATCCCTAAGGTTAATGGTCTTTTTCAATTCTACATTAGATGCATTCAATTCATTTATTTCAAGTTTATAAGCATTGCATACATCTAAGACCTCATTAGACATTTCTTTCAATTTATCATACTTGTTTTACAAATTATGATATTTTGAAAATAATATTTTCATAATTTGCATGGCATAATTATTAGAATTACTAACCTCACTTAAAAATATATCCTCTTCAATTTCCATGAAGTAAGGGTTGGCTCCTTCATCTTTTCTTGCTTTTTTTTCTTCATCGGAGTCACTTGAATCATCCTAAGTGGACGTTAATTCCTTATTCTTGAAGCTTTTCTTGTTCTTCAATTTCAAACATTTCGCTTTAATGTGACCAAATTTGTCATACTCAAAATAATTCACTTGATTGTTCTTGGACTTCTCATACTTCTCATGCCTTTCAAATGGCTTCTTGTTCTCTTTTTTTTTTTTTTTTTTTTTTCTGAGAATAAGATTTTGTATTCTCTTAGTGAGCAATGTCATGTCTTCATCATCTTCCTCTTCATCGCTTTTATTTAAATAAGCCTCCTTAGATGCAAGAAGATCTATCCCTTTATTCTTTTCTTCCACGTTATCTTGAGATAATGTAATTTCATGAGCGAGAAGTTTTTCTAATAAATTATCAGTTGGGAGGATGCTAAAGTCATTGGCTTCTTCAATTGAAACAACTCTTTCTTCCTAATAATTCTTGGGTAGAACTCTCAATATTTTGCACTTGATGTCTTCTATAGAATAGTTCTTTCCAAGCTTCCTCATTTGATTGACAGTCACCATTAGACTATAGTAGATTTCAGATACCTTCTCATTGGGTAGAATTTGGAAGAGCTCATATTCATGAGTAAGAATTTGAATCTTTTTGTCCTTCACTTGATTAGTCCCTTCATGAGTGGTCTCAAAAGTATCCCAAATTTTCTTTGCAGAAATGCAATGGAAGATTTTGTCATACTCCTTTCTACTTAAGGCATAATAGAGAGTATTCATCACTTTTTTATTCCTCCTATTAGCTTTCTTTTCCATGGTTGTCCATTCATTCTTTGGCTTTATAATTTTCATAATATCAATGGTTTTGGTAGGAACCATGTAACCCGCTTCTACAACATCCCAAAGATCAATGCCATCACTATCCATATAAATTTACATCTTATTTTTCCAATAAGGATAGTCAGTTCCATTGAAGTATGGTTGTCTCATGGTGGAACCACCTTCAATGATGTCTGTAGCTTGGTTTGTCATTTATGATCTTTGATCCAAGATGGTTAAATCTTTTGAATGATGGATACAAAGCTCCGATACCAATTGAAAGTCATTTGGAAACCAAGAGGGTGGGTGAATTGGTTGTTTTAAAAAATTAACAACAAATAAAAATTAATAAGGAGAAGAAGGAAGAAATATTCAACATAAGGATTTATAATGGTTCAGACAAAAATATGCCTACGTCCACTCCTCAAGATCACACTTAAGTATTTCACTAACCTTGATCTTTTTCAAAGGTGCAAGAACAAATCTTAAGTGTTTTGGCTCACACTAGACCTTACAATGTGTTTTTAAAATAAGGCTCACACTAAACCCAAAAGAATTAGAAGATATGAGAAAGAATTAACCCAATAATTTTCACCAACTCTCAGAAATTAATTCCTCTTTAACAATTGTAAAACCCTTAAATTTCATCCATAAGACTATAAATATATGTTATTTAAGTATAAATAAAGTTGATTTAAACATTAGAATATCATATTTGGGTGATTTGATAAATAGCTAAAAATCGACTCAGTAAATAGGTAAGCACGTCGACGTTTCGTTTAACAAACGGGTTCAAAATTTTAGATTTTTAATATGACCATTAGACTCATAAGCTGGAAAAATATAAGAAATATTATTTCAAAATTAAAATGGGACAAAAAGATAAATAGTTAAAAGTTTTGGGGGAAAATCGAATTAGTTGAAAGTTAATTAATATAAATAGCCATTCAAACTCTTCAAAAAATTAAAAATCTCGCTTCCATCATTAGATCAGCTGAAATTCTCCTCCATCGAAACTCCATCAATTTCTTCCAAACTTCAAGTAAAATCGATAGAAAACTCAATTAAACTAACGATTAAACTAGTTTCCACCAAAAATTTCAAGCAATTCATGCTAGAAATTGAAGAACAACCAAACCTAATTCTTGGCCACTTGAAGAATTCAGGTGAGGATGATGTTTTATTCATTCTTTTGATTCATTTGAGCTATATAAATGATTAAAAACATGATTAGGTCGATAGATTTCAAGATTGGATTGAATTGGAGAAACCCCTAAAACCTTGTTTATGTTTGAAATGGATTTTTTGTATAGGATTCCATAATTCTAATTAATGTTAAATATATTAGTTAGCATCCATTTAAATCTAAATATGTGGTAAAATTAGTTGTAGAATCGAAGGAAACCGAAGAACACTACTTTTGCATGTTATACGCAAATCAGCATTTTATCACGTAAACGGCCAAACCGTCGATTCTGGTGAGTCGTATGTATGTTATTATGCATATTTAAGCCTTCATTTGATCAATTTGAAATGAATATGAAACTTGCAACTTTTTGACATTTGCCATTCCTTTGAATTTTCCTTGAATTCAAGCTCCGATAATGTTGTTTATTGATGTATATAAACCCTATTTGAGAATGCCTTTGTGTTTGTTGCCCTTGGAGCTTGAATTGTGAACTTTGGCTTTTGATCAATATGTCCCAAAACTATATTTATTTATTTCTAAAATGGTGTACACCAAGTGTTCTACGAAATTACCTTTGTTAATTTTCTTAAGAAACCAATTGTTACCAAATTTGCTAAACCAGGTTCCTTTATCACCTGTGTAAATGTGCCTTCTTGACATATTTTGAATTTTTATTCTAAATGACTTTTGTGGCATTTTTCCTATACTATAATGTTCCTTTGTTAAGGATAATGATCCTATATGTGTTTACTTGCCTAAACAACTCAATTGAGCTAGAGTTACATAAACTGAACCTTGTTGATTTTCTTGCCTATTTGATATTTTATTTGCTATCTTTAGCCTATTCTAATGGTTGTATGACATATCTATCTTACTGATGGGGTAGTGGGTAAATACCATCAGCACAATGAAATTTCAGTGGTACCCTAGCTGGGAAGGGTTATAGTCCTAGCCGTAGGGTCTGATCCACCTTATGCTATTTACCTGTTATAAAGTAAATGATATATATTTCATGGCCCAGTATCTGTTATATATACATGATATTTATTGTCCTGAGTGCATATACATCTATATTTGATGTCAATAATCTATTTACCTTCATTTGTTCCTTTGATATGCTATCTATGAGCCAAGTATTAATACAGTTCATTTGTTACTACCTACCTAGCCTCTGTGTGATAATATATATATTGACTCACTGAGTATAAAAATACTCACCCTTTTAGTAGTTTTAACTTTTCAGGTCAGGAGTAAAGCTGGTCCAAGATTTCTTCATCAGTGTATTCTAGCTATTTTGTTATAATGTAAATATTTGTACTTGTATATATTCCTTATGTATATTTTAGATGCTCCATAGATATGTAAATTATTAGGATGATTAAACTTAGTATAGTTTGTAATATGATTAGTTATTGATATATAATGTAAATGAGATGTGTTAAGATTCGATATGATGACAGATGATGACAGATAGACTGATTAAATGAATATAGATATATTATAACAGGTGATGTTTACAGGTTATAGAAGGGTTCTATGGGTGTTGGTAGCCTTAAGCTATTCCTGCATTTTAGGACTGTCATGTTCCAAAATTGGGACGTAACAACAACCTTGAAGATTGGCAATTAATTATCTTTAAAATTAGAAAACTCGAAAATAAGCTCAAGAACTCTTAAATACTCAATAGTATGAATTAATGTAAGAATAGAGGTTGTTCAACTACCATTAACTTCATACTAACTCATATTAATAGTTTTCATCTAAATAGAGCCATTTTGGTGCATTAAATGTGTATTTAATATAAATCTTTGTATTTCCAATAACTATTTTTCTGTTAGAGTTCAAACTATAGTGGCGACTACAAAGGAAGTAACGGATGCTACTTAACCTAGGATGAAAAACTTCACGGCTATAACTTGACTTGTAGCGGTTGTGAATTTTATAAGTTGCGGGCACTACTTAACATGTAATGTAATACCCTAGGAAGCCCCATCATATATACATGATTTAATTCGTAGTTTAGGGTTTAAAAGTATTGAAATGATTGGAAATAATTTTAGAAACACAATTAGAAAGCAAATGCAAAACTTTTCCGAAAATCGTCGGTGTCGAGAACACTACCGGAAAAATAACAGTCCGGCTAATTTAAGAATTTTTTACTCAAACCTGGGAGGATTAAATAAATTAATTTTATATGAAATTATGGTGAAAATAAAGAGTTAAAAAATATTTTGGAACACTAAAAATAAGAGTAATGGCAAATTTATAAATAAAGGCAACATTAGGGGCAATTTTGAAAATTCACTGCTTGGGATCCAGAAATGACCCATAACTATTTTTAAATGATATAGCAACTTAAAATAAGATATTTCACTCCCCACACTTGAGGTTGAATCTAAACAAAATAGACAGAATAAATTACAGAAAGTTTTGGGATCAAAATGCAAATAAGAAAAATTTTGGGCCAAAAGTACGATTAAACAAAGTTGTGGGGCCCACCCATTATAGAATCAAGCTAAGGTGGCCAGCCAAATAATGGATGGAGTGATGGAGAGGATTTTTTGTTAGAAATAATTATTTGGTTAATAAATAATATGAAGACTTTTTTTTTATGTTCAATAGGAAATTGCCAAATAAGCCAAATCTAGAATTTTCCATTTCTTTCTTTTCTTTTTCTATTGTTTGGTGTATAAATAGATGAAGATAGCTAGCTAAGGGAGTGAGTAGCCGAAACATGAATAGAAGAGAGCAACCAAATATTTTCTATTCCTTCCAAAGAAATCAACCAAAAGAAGATAGAAAATTGATGGAAGGGAAAAAGCTTGTGAAGGAAATTGATGGAATTTGAAGTTCAAATCAATTGAAGGAGCAAAAAGAAGATTAAATTCAAGTATTTTGATTTGAGGTAATGATTATAAACTTATCATTTTTAATTGTATTTAATAGTTCTAAGGTTTGATTTGGCAAATAATTGAAGTGATTAAGTTAAAAATGTAAAGAATGAGTTAGGGTTTATATAGTTTTTGAATTCTGTTTTGAGACAGTAATTTTTTGCTATTATTCCGAAATTTTAATGACTGAATTTGAGGATGGTTAAAACATAAAAGTTGTAGATAAATATGTAATTAGATTTCTGTAAAAGGAATTTGGAAAATTCGAAGTGAGGAAAGAGTTATTGGTTAAAAATTGTGACTGATCTAGAATTAGGTTTTCTAAAAAATGCTACTATCTTTTTATTATACATAATGATAAAGACAGAATTAGAAGAAGTGTTCAACACAAAAAGTGTTCATTTATATCTTATATATAATCTTGTGAATTGGTTTTGCAATTTGAATTGTGGTTTATGAGATACTAGGTCATAAGTGTAGACTGCCCGGAATAACTATTTAACAGAATATAGGTTATAGGTTTCTATAGATATAAGGACCTTAAATTCTGAATTAGAGAAAGTGTTAAACATTAAAGATTATCATTTATGTGTGATATAAATTACTATAAAATGGTTTTATAATTAGATGAGTACAAAATTAATTATAGGCATAGAAACAGGGCATGTCTAGATAGAGATTTCAGGGCAGTAATTCAATTTTGGAAATTCACTAATAATTGTACAGTGATCCAAAAATTCTAAAATTTGGATATATTGTAATTTTATGTGTCTATTTGCTATATGAAAAGTAATTACAGTAATTGGTTAAGTATGGATTGAGTTATTAGAAAAAGAACATAATCTGCTAGAATAGGATTTCAGGAAGAATGCAGGGTAGCAGGGCTGGTTATAGGCCTAAGTTTAAATTAACACTATAAATTGTGTAATAATGATTTTAATCTAACAATTGGATATGTTAGAACTCTATATGTTAAGTTTAATTTGTAATAATAATTGAAGTAATTGGATAATTATAGAGAGAGATATGAATAATGGAACACAGGCTGCCAGTAAAGAATTTTGCACAGAAAAACCCTAGTAACTTAGAAATTTGAGGAATTTTCTTTAATATAAGTATAAGTAATGTAATTTTATGTTAAATAGTATCTAAATGGAAATTAATTGGATATGTAGAGTCAATAATGAATAAGAGGTGTGATGGGCACCATAAGAGATAAGGTAAAGAATCAAGAATAAAGGAAAAGGGAAATGTTCAAGTTATAAGCTAAGGTGAGTAATGTATACATCATTATGCATACCCATGTTTTGATTTATTGACCCAATGAACATATTTCCTTCTTAATTAAATACCACTTTGTTATTGATGATCATTCTTTAATCTTCCTAAAGATTTAAATTTATCCGTATTTATTGATTGCTATTGATATTGAAATGCCTTTGGTGTACTAATTGACAAGTAAACTAATGCGTATCGATCAAAAGTCATTGTACCATAATGTTCCTAATGATTATTGACTATTGATATTAATTTTCCTTGACCCATTTTACATGTGAATTTGATAGAGCTACCGCTCCGACAGGGTAGTGGGATTATACTGTCGGCGATGTGCACATTGTATTACTGATGCCCTAGCTGAGTAGGGCTATGGTCCTGGCCATAGGGTCTGATCAGCTTTATGCTTACTGATACTGATACTACTGAAGACTATATGTTCGCATATAGTCCATACTGATACTACTGGATACTGTATGTTTACATATAGTCCATCCCTTTATCTGTCTTATCTACATGATACGAATATTGATTACCTGTTCATTGATTTCAAACTTATATCTTGTTACTTACCATTGATATCTTTTATTATCATATGTTTATATCTCATATATAATGATGTATGCATGCTCACTAAGTATTTTATACTCACCAAATTAGTGGTCTATAATTTTTACAGGGATGTATTAGAGGAAGCTGATTCCAAGTCAATTTCTTTTCCAACTTGGGATGTCAAGTACATCGGGGTAGAATTGTATTTGTTAAAGGTCATTAGTGACAATTCTTAGAGCTCCATGGTACTACATATAATTAGATGATTAAGTATTATAATGATGTATGAACAGTGATATATTTAATGTTACAGTGACATTCAAAATGTAATGTGTAATGCATAATAATTGAAAATGTCAATTATAATAAAGTGATAAAGACAGTGACAGAGGTAAATGATAAAATGAAATTTTCATGTTTTGAAAAAAATTTAGAAGTGTTATGTATAACTTTTGAACTGTGAAGTTGAGGGTATAAGAAAGATAAATTATTGGAAGTGCAAAAAAATAATTTTAGTGCAGGTTGTGTAATTTTTGAGAGACCCGGTTTTGGGTCGGGATTAAGGTTAAAATTACAAAGGAAACTCTGGCAAATTTTCTGTAAAAATTCATAAGAAATAAATGGGATGTAAGTATTGATTAATGAATTAATATTAATTGAATGATTGATAAATGGATTGTTCATGGGTTCTACGGGTTTTTGGTGACCTTAAGTCTACCCATGCCCTAGGACCGTCACGGCCCAAATGTGGGTCGTGACATGTAACGGCTAAGATTTATTGTCCAAATCTTCCAAAAGGCTATTGTTTCTCTGAACTTTAATAGTAAGCACTACTCCTCTGCTCATTTTGACCCTTTAGCTTCTGGACCTTCTAGACTCCATAATCCCGACGGTCACATGTTTATCGCGACTGCTACTTAACTTCATACTTATGTAGCTTTGGGAATATAAATTAGTAGCGGGTACTACTTAACTCATTTTTCAAACTTGAGCCACTAGATCTTCTAGACTTCTCAGTAGCGATTGTAACTGTTTGGTAGCGAGCGCTACTTATCGGGGGCTACTTATCCAATATTTCAGACTTTTACCTTCTATGTCCATTAGTAGCGGGCGCTATATACCAGTAATCCGTAATACTTAAAAGCATACCTTATATATAAACAAACAAATAAAATTATTTATTTAATTTATAGTTTATAGCCATCAAAATGGGCATGTTAAGACACTAAAGGTCTAACACATGCTTTACCAAATTAAAAAAAAGGTAGAAGAAGAGAGATACAATATGCAATGCATTAACTTGAAAAGATTGAATTTAGAATACAATACCTTGCTTCGCGACTTGCGCGAAGGGCGTCTTAGATTTTTCTGGATTAGAGTTCTACTTTTCACTAGGGTAATCAAATTAGTCCAAATTGTCTAAGTATTTTTTAATTAATTTGCCAAGTTGATTATTAGTCCAATTTAGTCAAAAAGTGATGCTAAATTGACTCAAAGAGATATCAATTTAGGGCCCTAATTGTTAAGGTAAATCTTTTACTCCTCCAACTCAAAGAGAAATGAAGAAATCAATTCGAAATCAAAGAGAAGTGAACTATTTATGTTAAAGAATATTGATTAAGGAGGGAGAATGGATAGCCAGTTAAGGAAAATTCAACTTAACTGTTCTGGTATGTTTTTTGAAGGCTGAATGAGCTTATATTTATAGGGGAATGACTGAGGAGTAAGAAAGGATGGATTTCAATGTGGGAAAAGGTACTACCATTGGGCCTTCTTTGGTGGTGCTAATGTGGCTGCCTCCAAGGCCATTTGGCGGCTCCTCCATTGCCATGTGGTGGTTTATGGCTTCTTTCGGTCTGATTTATCCATTTCAAAGGCTATTTGATCCCATGGTCAACGTTGATTAGTCTGGCATGGTCTCGAATCTGCTTGGAGTATAAAAACATGTGTACACAATACTCTTATCCTCGGCCAATAAAATTTGAAAAAAAAATTATATATTTTCTTATCCCTATAACACATATAAAAGAAAAAGGATTTTCACTTATTACTGAGTGTATGGATTTGAATTTAGTTTTATTATTACAACTCGCATATATATTTATTACTAAATTATCTTTTGATGTACTAATATTTACATTTAATAATATCCTTATACTTCTTATATGCATGTCTATGTTAATTTTAAGTTAAAACTAACTATATATATTTTTAAATGATGCATAGAAAACGTGTAGTAAAAGTACTAGTGTTACAATATTAAATAAAACAACTTAATTATTAAACATCTTAATTTTGCTGATCTCATGTAGTGGATTGATCTTCATGTCGGAACGAATATATCCTTATGTTGCTATTAAGAGTTCTTGAAGAGAAGAAGAGAGTTGTAATCGAACTGTTTTTGTCTCTCACCTTCCATTTTCATTATTGGCTCAAGGAACCTTCTTATTACGCTGACTCTGCTTTTTGCTGCTTAATTGATTACTCATTGTTTTAATAATATAAATATATATATAAATGTTTATAATTAACAACAATGTTACTGAACATCACTAATCATTTCAGTCATTGTATATTCAGTATATATATCGAGTGTATTATTGAAGAATTCAATGTAATAATTAAAATATAGTGTGTAATGATACCTTAATTTCTAATATTTACGTATCATTCTCGTATTATATTTATGATGACTATATTTATAGGTGATTCCCGTATAAATGTGTCACGACCCAACTCAGGAGTCACAACGGTCCTAGGGTACGGGTGATGTATAAGCGACCAGTACCATGAAGAACCCAAATCAACTATCTATATGGCATGCATTACAATAACAAGCTCATTATAACTTAATAATTTCATAAAAATTTGGGCAGCATCTCCTTTATATAAGGAGTATGCCCCAAAACAAAAACACACAAAAATAGCACTTCAATAAACATTCCACCAATTATCTCCAACCATGGATCCCTCTTGATCTCCAATATCATCTCCATATGTACACATATATCCATCAATATCCATAATTATTATATCATAAATATAACCGCAATATATATATATATCTTATATAACACTATAAATATGCAAACACCAACCTATATGAATGCTACTCTTACAAACTTAGTACCATGGAATCTCTGTACTATATAATTATTTACAAATACTTTTGGAGTTTAGAATTTTACATAATAACTAATACTATTCCAAGGCGGAGGAACGGATTGCCAATGGAATGTGGCCACACTGCAAACCTGGAAATATTAACCACTGAAAGGGGTGAGTGAGTATAAAAATACTCAGTGAATCCTTATGTATATAAATGCAGTATTTGATCATGAAATAATGGATAATCAGATGTGGTATGGGAAAACAATATAACATATTAAATAAATACTAAAACAAATATCTCTTTACTTTAAAATATTTAAAACTATAGCTTTATAAAATAATAAATGGATTATAAAGAAAATATCTATATAAATAACAATATTTACATTTATACTCATATAACAATATATATATAAATACACAACTTGATAAAATAGTAAATAAATAATAAAGTAAATATATAAATAACAATATATAAATATATACTCATATAACAATATATATATAAATATATATATATAACTTTATAAAATAATCA
>CANXYC010115004.1:0-13647 GCA_948193065.1 Aleurites moluccanus | reverse complement strand
GTTTGGCCGAACCATATGCTGCAACTATGGTGATTTTTGGGCTGAAATTTTCAAGGAAGAAGATGACAAATTTCCATATATATCCAAATAATAAAGGTGTGATCCAATGGTTTAGGTTTCATGATAGTTTTGGTGAATCCTAATCATCCAACCATCCATTCTTCTTACTTTAATCCTATTGGTTCATTCAAAGTCAACCAAGATGAATATCACATGCTTTTAACACACCAAATCATAAACCATAAGCAATAATCTCATACTTTGAGCTTAGGATAGCAAATTTGCAACCTACTCGTCTAACCATCCAATTCTTCATCATTTAATCCAACGGTCAGATTTAATCAGGCCTAAGCTAATACCATAAGGTTGTAAACACTCAATAACTCCATAATATAAAGGAAATGACCAAAATACCCTTAGTGCAACTGAAACACCGAAATCGAGCTACGAGTCGATAAGAATTTTCAACCGGGATTATTTCTTTATCTACTGCTCAAATAAATAAAATAAGGCCATTTTCAAGTCTTTAAATTATTTTCTCCTTTTAAATATGATATTAAATCCATAAAGTTCCAACGGGCGAAAAATGACCATTTTGCCCCCAGTTCACCAAAATTTCAAAATTTTCTGATTAAGTCCTAGCAGCCTCTAGACTACTTCTATGCCTAAAAATAATTCAAATAACATGCATAATCATCAATTTCATGCATAAATACACATTATTAACAATGCAAAAAGAAAGAAAGAAAATTTCCCCCTCTATTGCCCCTCTAATGGTTGGGTTAACTTTTGATTGAGGTGTTACATTATCACTTTCTCCACTATCCACATCATTAGTTGCTCTTGCCCTACTCCTTCTTTGTTTAACTCCCCTCATGCTGCTATTGCCTTTGCCACTGTCTCTACCACTATCCCTACCACTTCCCTTACCAATTCCCCTGCCACTCACCTTGTCACTGCCCCTACCACTGCCTCTTCCTCTGTCTCTGCCACTGCCCCTTCCTATGCCCCTACCTCTGCCCCTCATAACAATTTCAGGTTCCATATGTGGGGTAGGTTGAGTTTGAGTATGTGGGGTAGGTTGAGGTTGAGAATATAGGGCATGTTCAATTGAGGTTCAGTTTATAGGGTAGGTTTAGGTTGATTGCCTTGTTTAGTATGCGGGGTAGGTTTATTTTAAGGGTCAGTTTCTGGGGTAGGTTCTTTTTTAGGTTAACTTTATAGGGTAGGTTCAGTTTGAGGGTCAATTTCAATTTTTGGGGTAGGTTCATTTTGAGGGTAACTTTATGAGGTAGGTTTAGTTTGTGGGTTAGTTTGTGGGGTAGGTTTAGTTTGTGGGATAGGTTCAATTTAAAGGTCAATTTTTGGGGTAGGTTCAGGTTAATTTTTTGGGGTTGGTTTAGCTTGAGTTTCTGGGGTATGCTCAGATTCATAATGCGGGGTTGCTTCAGGTTTAGGTTGTACGTACTCCTCTGGTTCAGTTTCAGGTATAGTGGGAGGGGTAGGTTGAGGATGATAATCAATTACAAGAACAAGATAATTGTAATTCTCTAGGAAGCCCCATCTTGTATGCATGCATTGATTCTCATTTTATGGTTTAAAAACATTAAAATGATGGAAAATAATTTTAGAGATATAGTTAGAAAGTAAATGCAAAACTTTCCAGGAATCGTCGGTGTTGGAAACACTACCGAGAAAATAGCAGGCTGGTAAATATAAGAATTTTTGACCCAAACCTAGGGAGATTAAATAAGTTAATTTTATGTGAAATTATGGTGAAAAGAAAGAGTTGAAAAATATTTTAGAACACTGAAAATAAGAGTAATGGCAAAATTGTAAATAAAGACAACTTTGGGAGCAATTTTGAAAATTCACTGTCTGAGAACCAGAAATGACCCATAAATATTTTTTAAAGGATAGAACAACTTGAAATAAAGTATTTCACTCACCACACTTAAGGTTGAATATAAACAGAATAGACAAAATAAATTACAGAAAATTTTGGGGTCAAAAATGCAAATAAAAAATATTTTAGGCCAAAAGTACAATTAAATAAAGTTGTGGGACCCACCCTTTCTATAAACAAGCTATATGGCTGGTCATGATGGTGGTGGAGGTGAATTTTTGATAGAAAATGATTAATTGGTTTATAAATTAATTGGAAAGGTGCCAAATCACCAAAATTCTAGAATTTTCTATTATTTTTTTATCTTCAATTTTTGTTGGCTTTTGAAAAGATGATAAGTATATGTTGGCTGATATTTTTGGAGAGGGGGAACCATACCATGGAAGGGAGAAAAGCCAAAAAAATATGTCTTCCAACCTTTCCAAAGAATCAACCAAAAATAGGTAGGAAATTGAAGAAGGAAGAAGCTTTATGAAGAAAATAGGATAGAAAAATAGTGTTCAAACTTTTGGTGAAGCAAAAGGGGGTGGGATTTAAATATTTTGATTTGAGGTAATGATTCTAAACTTATCATTTTTAATTGTATTTAAGACTTCTAAGGTTTGATTTGATAAATAATTGAGGTAATTAAGTTAAAAATGTAAAGAATTAGTTAGGGTTTATATAATTTCTGAATTCTGTTTTAAGGCAGTAATTTATGGCTAATATTCTAAAATTTTAAAGACTGAATTTGAGGATAATTAAAACATAAAAGTTGTATATAAATATATTAATTAGATGTCTGTAAAAAAAATTTGAAAAATTTGAAGTGAGGAAAGAGTTATTAGATAAAAACTGTGACTGATATGGAATTAGGTTTTCTAGAAAATGTAACAGTTTTTTTATTATACAGACTAATAGAGACAGAATTAGAAGATGTGTTCAACATTAAAAATGTTTATTTATGTCTTATATATAATACTGTAAAAGGGTTGTGCAATTAGAATTGTGGTTTATCATATATTAGGTCATAAGTTTAGACTGCTCGGAATGACTATTTAATAAAACATAGGTTATAAAATTCTATTAATTTGAGGATCTTAAAATTTGAATTAGAGAAAGTGTTAAAATTAAAAAAGTTCATTTATATGTTATATAAATATATGTAAAATAAGTTTTACAACTGGATGAGTATAGAATTAATTATAGGCATAGAAACAGGGCATGTCTGGATTAAAATTTCAGGGTAGTAATTTAATTTAGAAATTCACTAATAATTGTACAGTAATCAAAAAATTCTGAAATTTGGATATGTTATAATTTTATGTGTCTATTTTCAATAAGAAAAGGAATTATAGTAATTAGTTAAGTATTGATTGATTTATTAGAAAAAGAACATAATCGGCCAGAATAGGATTTTAGGCAGAATGCAGGTAGCAGGGCTAGTTGTAAGCCTGAGTTTAAATTAACACCATAAATTGTGTAGTAATGATTTTAATGTGAAATTTGGATATGTTAGAACCTTATATGTTAAGTTTAATTAGGAATAAGAATTGAAGTAGTTGGATAATTGTAGAGAGATATATGAGTAATGGAACACAGGCTGCTAGTAAAGAATTTTGCACAGAAAAACCCTAGTAACTTAGAAATTTGAGAATTTCTTTAATATAAGTATAAGTAATGTTATTTTATGTTAAATAGTATCTAAATGGAAATTAATTGGATATGTAGAGTTGATAATGAATAAGAGATGTGATGAGTACCAAAAGAGATAAGGCAAAGAATCAAAGATAAAGGAAAAGGAAAAGGAAAAGGAAAATTTTCTAGTTATAAGCTAAGGTGAGTAATGTTTACATCATTATGCATACTCATGTTTGATTTGTTGACCCAATGAGTATGTTTTATTCTTGATTAAATGCCACTTGTTATTGTTGATCATTCTTTGATCTTCCTAAAGATTGAAATTTTATCCATATTCATTGATTACTATTGATATTGAAATGTCTTTTGTGTACTGACTGATAAGTAAACCCGTATATTGAAAGCCATTATACTGAAATGTTCTTAATGCATACTTGATAGTGTGATTGATTTCCATTGGCCTATTTACATGTGGATTTGATAGAGCTGCCTCTCCGATAGGGTAGTGGGTAAATACTGTCATCGATGTGCATATTGATTACTGATGCCCTAGCTGGAAGGGGTTACGGTCCTGGCCATAGGGTCTGATCATCCTTATGTTTATTGATACTGATGTGAACCTGATACTACTGGAGATTGTATATTCGCATATAGTCCATACTGATACTACTGGAGACTGTATGTTTACATATAGTCCATCCTTTTATCTGTCTTATCTACATGATGCGCATATTGTTTACTTGTTTATTGATTCCAAACTTATATGTTATTACTTACTGTTGATATCTTTTATTATCATATGCTTATATCTCATATATAATGATGTATGCATGCTCACTGAGTATTTTATACTCACCAAATTAGTTATTTATAATTTTTACAGGGATGTGTTAAAGGAAGCTGATTCCAAGTCAATTTCTTTTTTGATTTGGGACGTCAAGTACATCAGGTATAATTGTATTTGTTAAAGGTCATTAGTGATAATTCTTAGATCTCCATGGTACTATGTATAATTAGATGATTGAGTATTATAATGATGTATGAACAGTGATATATTTATTGTTACAGTGACATTCAAAATGTAATGTATAATGCATAATGATTGAAAATGTGAATGATAATAAAGTAATAAAGACAGTGACAGAGGTAAATGATAAAAATAAAATTTTCATGTTTTGGAAAAGATTTAGAAGTGCTATATATGACTGTTGAACTGTGAAGTTGAGGGAAAAAGGTTGGTAAATTATTTAGAGTGCAAAAATAATCTTTAGTATAGGTTGTGTAATTTGTGAAAGACCTGGTTTTAGGTTTAGAATAGTATTAAAATTACAAAGAAAACTCTGACAAATTTTCTGTAAAATTTATAAGAAATAAATAGAATTTAAACATTAATTAATGAATTAATATTGATTGAATAATTGATAAATGGATTATTCATGGGTTCTACGGGTTTTCGTTGAACTTAAGTCTACCCGTGCCCTAGGACCGTCGCGGCCTAAAAGTAGGTTGTGACAATAATGTTCTTCTATAGGTGGTTTTCCTGTAACTGGTTCATCTTCATTTAAATTTAATATAACTGCACATTTGCCTGAAATTCAACTTCAGGTCCAGCAACATCAATAGGTTCCATTATCTCATCTACATATATAGGAATTTCAGTATTTTCTTTGTATTGTCTGAATATATCATCCACATCTGCATCGATCCTCAATATCTTCCCATTCCCACTGCTTATCTCAATATCTTGGGCTATTAATGTCTGAAAAGCCTTGTAGTAATCTCTGACTAGTATTACTCTGGAATATGTATCGAGCTCCACATTGTCAATGTATGTTTCATAATCATGAAAGTGAAGATGCAAAGTATATGATTTTGCATATGCCATCTAAAAATCAAGAATAAATGAAATAAATATGAGCAATGACAGAGAAATTTGCAAACTTTCACACCGTCACACACACAAACAATAAACAAATAAATAATAATAAATAAATACAGTCAATGGCAGACACAGTCATTTGCAAAAGTAACCCTGAAACATTATTTTACAATCTCCAACAACTAACATTCATTATTTTATACCCATTAAATTTAAGTTTTTATACTCAAACCCTAACCCCAAAATCTACCAAATCCTTAACCCCTAAACTCCACAACTAAGATATAGCAAAAATATAGATATAGCTCGTAAACTCCACAACAAAGGAAAAAAAAAGTAGTAATTTTTTACCCCTTTTTCTGCAACCCCATGTAACCCCGCCCTCTTTTCGATAAAAATTCAAAATCCAAATCATCAACTCGTCCTTCAACATACAAAACACAATATACAAAAAGATTAAATCAACAATGCACAATTAAGCACATACCTCATTAGCTATCTCTAACTAGTGTTCTTTTTGAAAATACAGAATGAGTAGACGAAAAATAATAGGTAACGTAACTTCTTTTCAAAAATAGAGGTTCATTTGAAGATTTTTATCAGAGAAATTTATGTTCTTGAAAATTTTAAATTTCAAAAGTTATAATTCGGTATTGGAAAAACGGGAAGCAGTTGAGAGCGAAGAAGACGGGGGCACAGTTCGTTCAACTGATTTTCTACTCTTCAGATTTTGTATATAAGTAAGGGTAGTGATGTCTTTTCACAATTCATAAATGGTAAAATCAGGTGAATTTGACAGAAGGACCTCATATTGTAACGAAAACAAAATACAGAGACTTTATAATATAATTTTGAATACATAGGGACTTTTTAGTATAATATGGTAAAATATAAGGACTTTATAGTAATTACCATTTTATTTAATGAATATAAAAAGAAAATTAAAATTATAACCCATAAATAAATAATTATCAAAATAATATAGTGAGAGCGGTAAAATATACCTAGGAAATAAATTATTAAAATGAAATAAAAAATGTATTGAGTATTTCAATTAATAGGTGAAGATATTTATTAAATATTAATTGTAAATTAAAGATGAGTAAAAGAACAAGAGAATAAAAAAAAAGTGTAATAATGAAATTAAAAATATTTAACAATAATATAGAAGTAATATTATCTTTTTACTAAATGAAATAATTAAATTCAAAAATTTATGTATCAAATTATTGCTTGGAAACTTTGACTGAATTATTACCTTATGTAAAACAGAGGGTAAGTTTCAGTCATCGTCCCTCAACTTATGACTAATGCACTTTATGGTCCTTGCACTTTATTTTGTAACGATAAAGTCCCTGAATTTTAGTTTTCAAAACATAAAAGTCCCTTTTCAGAAATAATTTAATTTTCAAAACATAAAAGTCCATTTCCAGAAATAAACTAACATTTAATTATATTTTGGTCCCTGATTTTCATAATATTGTTCATATAGGTCCAACATTTATTTAATTTGCTAGTTTATGGATGAAATTTTTGGAGGGAATTCCTTAATCCCTGGAAGAGTGTATAACAATATAAAACACTTTTCGATTACAGAGATAAAAGAGCATCCATTTATACAGTGGGAATATTCTTGGGTACGTGGAAGAATTAAGCATAGGGACGAATTAATTAGAATTGATTCTATTTATAGAAATTCTCCCTTAGAAAATAAAATCGCCCATGAATATTATGGAGTAGCAGATATAATTAAATTTCTAGAAGAGCAGTATCCAGTTTTCAATCAATTAGCCAATTTAAATCAAGATACACCTCTGTTAACCTCTAGAACTTCAAATTGGAGTGATAATCTAAAAAGAGATTATTTAATTTGGAAAAGAATGCACTTCAGAAAAATTGACTTTTTTCTTGCTCTCTGGGAAAATTCTCCAGGTCTAGACAATTGGGTAGCATTTTTAGAAAATAAAGAAAAAATTGAAAACTCACCCAGTAGTTCTAGATAAAAAATGGGAAAATTAGATAGAGAAGAAAGTGTCAGTTCAAATCCTTCAGGATTGACTTCATTCCAAAATTGTCACATCCCAACTCCAGTGGTGCGATGATCCTAGGGTAAGCGTAGGCTTAAGGCCACCATAAACCCGTAAAACTCCCATAACCTGAATCTCATAAACATTCATATTAAATATAATACCATGCTATATCATATCATATTCCATTCAAGCATAAATCATTTCTTCACTATATCATTTCTTAATAATATTCTATTGTTCCTTACTGATCAAGAGATGCATCCCACATCACTAAGGAACAAGAGTACCCAAAGGATAGCAATTCATACATCAAAATATTATTATCCTCTAATGACTAACTACAGAGCTTTAGAGTGTACTCCTATTACATATTGAGTCATAATACCATTCGATGATTATACATAATTATATATCAAAAGATTTACATAGAAAGCTTCTTGGAATGGAAAAGTCAAGAAGCTTGATCTTCCCTGCTAGCTCCCTCATGAGCTATACTATCACCTGAAACCACAGAAGAGGAGTGAGCCTTCAACTCAGTAAGATATGAACATTAATATTATAAGAACTGAATATCGAATCATGGTCATGAACAAATAATAATACACAAAGGCATGAAAGAAGTCATAGGCTTTTACTTGAAAGAAATGTGGTTCTCATAATAATTTGGCTATATCAAATCATGTCAGATTCAAGTCATAGGTTTATCTTTAGAAATAGAATGCCCACAAGGAATGGCATTATCAAATATGATCTGGAAGAACTGATCACATATCATAACATACGTATCAGTAGCCTTGCTACCTCAATGTTCACACATGCTTGGCCAGGCATGCGCCTAAAGCTCCCGGTCCCCTCTAGGTGGAACATTGGTACAAAACTCTACTAGCTGAGTTCCCAAAGTGCACATTGGACCAATGACTTTACTCTCATTGGGAATAACGTTCTATCCATGGGTCATGGGTTTCAATCTCAAAGGGAACATATTGGTCGCACGACCATTATCATATATCATTATCCCAACCGGGTTCACAAGTAAGAACACATGGACTTGATCCAAGAATAATGATCAAGCCATTTTCGGTATATACAAAATATATAAACATATAAGGATGAACAAATCAATTATGCTAGTCTTATTATTTCAAAGAGACAAGAAATAGGTAAATGTTCATACTTACCTCTTGCCCAATTTCCTTAAATTCCTTTAGCAAACTGCTCATTTGAATATCTCAATCAAGTTCTGAATTTTTCTCCTCCTAAGAATTTCTCAAATATACCAAAAATTAGGGTTCTCCAAATTAATGATATTCCACATGATTTCCTAATAATAAATTATCTTGGAATCCCTATTATTAATTTCCAACAACAATCTCATTAATTTCTCTAATTAAAACTGTAATAAATCCCACAATAAATTTTGGAGTTACTGTTCACAGCAGTTCAACCTCCAAAATTTCTCCCACATTAATTACCATTTATTGCTTCAGATCACTAGCAATAAATTCTATATACTCAGAATTAATTATCCTAACCCAGAAACTTAAATAAATCCAGAGAAAATAACTTAGGAAGAAAATTTACCTTATTTCCCTCAAACTGAGTTTTCTGCAAAACACTGCTCAAATTGACGATTCTGCCTTAAATATAGACTAATATAGAAGTCTATTGCATTAATCTAAGCTTTAATGCCTTAGAATAAAATATGAAACAAAACTAAGAAGAAAACTGAATTTTAAGAAAGGAAGGAAGAAGGGATAAAGCGTGAAAAATCGCTACTGGGTGTTAGGGATTAAATAGACCTCTTCCCAGAAACACGCTAGCCAGCTCGCCTCGCCCAACCTGCCTCGGCAAAGCTACCTTGCCAAACCAGCTCCCCAATTTGCCTTGGCAAAACTACCTCGCCTAAGCCAGCTCACCAACTCGCCTTGACAAAACTACCTTGCCTAAGCCAGCTCGCCAACTCGCCTCGACAAAACTACCTCGCCTAAGCCAGCTCACCAATCTCACATTTCCAGCTCGCACTTGCCATCCCTCAAATCTTAATCCGGAAATTGCTGCCTCGCACAATCCAATTCGCATAAGCTTCCTCGCGTATGCTGCCTCGCCAGACTCTCCTCGCATAAGCCACCTCGACAATGTTTCTTCTCCTCTTCGCCTCTTCACTTCTTCGCCTCTTTGCGAACTGCCAATTCGTACAATCCTCTTCACCTTAGCTCGTCTCCTAAGCTCTTCGCCAAGCTTCTCGCCAAAAACTCTTCGCCTATGCCACTTCGAAAACTCACTTCGCCACTTCACCATAATGCTATCTCACATTGCCAATCCGCAAAATGCCTTCTCATATTAGGCTGGCTCTCCATAACAAACACTCCTAAGTTAAACTCCTGACTGAACATTCCCCACTTAGCCAGCTCGTAAGTGAACCATACATATCCAAACTTACCAATTCTTCTTTCCACTTACAATCAATAGACATAAACACAACACATCCAAATTTCAAATTAAACCAGCCTACACATAGCCCGTAGTGACTCTCCAAAAGTCACCCAGACTCCTGCCTCAAAGTCTAACAGAACAGCCCCGATACAAATCACTCTATACTGAGATATACTTATCCAAAAATTCTGAAATTTTACAAGCATCATCTCAACACACAAAGGAACATTTTTCATGTTCATCACTTTAGCTAATTCTGCCTCAATCATTCTCAGTAATTCCAAATAGACACTGTATTCCTGCAGAAATTCTCAACCAGACCAGCCTTCCTCAAATAGACACAACTCATCACATACATAGAATTTTACCAACCATTTTATAGAATTATAGCTAAGACATAAATTAGCAACTTTCATGTTATACACTTTGCAAAATTATGTCTTTAAGAGTAAGTAATGGTCAACACTGAATTCTGTTGTATCCAAAATTGAAAAATTCTGAAATAGCCAATATTCTCCTTTAAAATTTAAAATTCTCCAACATACAAAAAAAATCAACAAATACACTTCAAAATGGCAGATATTACAAAAATATTCATAATGAAGTGAGCCTTCTCCTTGAACAGTTGCATGCAAAAGGACATACAAGCGATTCACTAGAACAAAGAAATGCTTTAGCAAAATAAGTAGGAAAATTGGTGAATGATAGGCTTGATGCAATTGAGTGAGAAAGAGCTTTGAAAAACCCACATTTCTGAAAAAATTATTAACTTTCATGACAAACTAGAAGATAGGAAGCAAGTATAAAGATTTTGTGGACTTGCTAACTATGCTAGAAAATTCGTGAAAAACTTATCCAAAGACTTAGGGAGAATATCTAAGAAAACATTTGATAAAGTTCCTTGGTTTTGGGATAATGAGGACACTCAGGCTATCATCCAGGTAAAAAATAAAATGAAAAATTTATCTTGTCTTAATTTACCATCAGATACAGATGAGTTAGTCCTAGAGGTAGATGCTTCAGAAAAATCCTGGGAAGCAGTATTAAAAATCAAAGGTAGGAAACCAGAAAAATCTGTAAGTATTGGTCTGGAACCTTTAAAGGATCTGAAATTAATTATCCAATTCATGAAAAGGAAGTCTTAGCAATTAAAAATGGTATAAAAGCATTTTACATCTTCCTTGCTCTTAAAAGGTTCGTAATTAGAACATATTCAACCTATGTAAAAGGATTTTTGAATCTGAATCTTATAGAAGCTAGGCAAACTAGACTTTTAAGATTGCAAGAATGGTTTAGCTATTACAGGTTTTGATATTAAATATATTCCTTCTGATAAAAATGTAGTAGCTGATTCTCTTTCTCGTGAATTGTCTAATTTTACAGATGGACCCTACTGCCAAGAACAAACTATGTTGGATCTGTAAAAGGGAGGGTCACACCCGGAAGCAATGCACGAAGAAAATTGAAAAAGGGAAACAAGATCCCAAGAGTGACAACTTTGATTCTTCAAGAACGAAAAGAAAAACTGTAGCATCAAAAGATGTTATGTGCTAGATATGTAAAACTGAAGGACACATCTCTACAGAGTGTTCTAAAAAGAAGCTAACGAGTTCAAAAGAACTAGTTAGCCCAAAAGGGGTTAACGAAAGGCCTAAGGAGAAATCTTTGGCCCAGAAAAACAAAGAGAAAGATACTCTGGCGCCCAAAGTGCGAGGCCCTTAAGATTTTTTCGAAAGAACAGCCAAAAAACTGGGCCTTACTCTAGAACAAGTGAGAAGATTCAGGGAAGAACTTCATAAAAAAGATGATGGTCAAAGGGCCGCTATGGGACGGCCGAAATGCCCAACTCCTTCATAAGAGGGTAGCCATGATGGCTCAAAGAAGGCTAGTGGAAAGGCCGGTGAACCTTCAATGGTTCCAAACCAAAAAGCCAGTGGAAGTGCCAATGAATCTAGAATTCTAAACCAAACGGCTTCTGAAAGTACCAGTGAATCTTTATCAATTCCAAATCGACAGGCTAACAGTTACAAGTTCCAAATCAAACTCCTTTACAGGAGGAGAGTTATAAAAACTCTGGTGATATGTTAGATCACAAATCCAAGGCTAGTGGAAAAGCCAGTGAATCTTCACAAATTCCAAACCAAACTTGTAAAGAGGATAAAGCTAAAAAAGGCTTTGAGGATGAAATTCCTGATTGTGATGATTTAAATTGAGATATTATTTTTACTAAATTCAAAAAATAGGAAAAACAACAATCTCCTAAAGAAGTCACAATGAAAGAATCAGAAAATGAATCCGATGACATTCATGAAGAATTCATGAAAATTATGAGGATAGATAACCCTGAGGTTTCAAACACCTGTAAGGATGAAAATGCCTGGTACTTCATTAAGTACTATTATGGTCTTTCAAAAGACGGATCTATGTTGTATTCTAGATTGCATAGAGGGTTAGCCAAAAGAAACTTCAAGCAATTACAACACTTTGCAGATGAAGTTGTTTCATATATTTCCTATTTAGAAAAACAACTTGAAATTCGTAAAAAGGATGAAGAAGACTTCCTTCAGCTAGTAATGGAGAGAGATAGACTTCTTGATGAAATGAGTTCATACATTTCGCCAGAAGTAGCATATACCAGAAAAATCAAGAAAGTGGACTCGATAGATCATTCTCTTAAGGAATGTTCTATGTTACACCCATACATCCATTGGCAAGGATATGGAGGTCTAACTCTGAGAATCCCCTCAGAGATGGTAAAAGATAGTCTTAGCTACATAGATGCAGGACCGACAGAAATTATCGAGATCAATAGAGAAGATAAAGATCTGTGTAAATCACTTCCAAAAATTGTGCAGGAATCCTTAGAGTTCTTGAGTTCAGATTCAAGAATAATTTCCAGTTATATTATTAGCACAGTTATGGATTGTGGTGAGGATGGAACTATTCATTATCTGTATAAAATTTGGGATCTCCGTCCTGTTATGGCTAAGGAATTTGTCGACCCACAGAAGGTTAATAATCAGAACTTAAACTTTTATTTTACCATGTATAAAGAAAACAAGATTATTACCCAAGTTGTGAGAACTGAAAATTTCAAAGCTAGCTTGGAGAAGGCAATCTATGCAAGTAATTATATCCTTCTCAGAGATGGTAAAGTGTTTGTTACAATCTGGTCCCAATATACTCCCATTACCAGAGTATTGTCCATGATCAAGGGATGAGAAGAAGCACAAAAGTTGTTTCTAAGACTAGTGGATTTGGATCAAAGTCTGGATTTCCAACCTGAAACTATGAAGATCTGGAAGAAGGTTGCTTAGTTTAGAGAGCAACGTGTTGCAGAAGAAATGGCTATAGGCTATGCAGAGTTGAGAGAAAGCATGGATGTCCCAGTCAGTAACACACAGATGGAGTGACAAAAAACGTCATCCATGACGTCAGCCTCAGTGTGATAATTGAGGAATTGCTTTTCAGAAGTTGCTGCAAATATTAAAGCATTGTCTGCACAATAGCTTTAAAAATTGTGTTCCCAATAAAAAGAACGTATCCCTGATAAAGACTGACTTCTTAGCTGTAAAATTAAAGCAGTCTTTGTCTTTATTTAATTATTGTTGTAGCCTAATTTTTCCCTTTTCAATTTTCATTCCTAAAAATTTTATATTTTCCTTAAACCATTCTATCTTTCTTTCAGATAGAATCATACCTTCATGTTTGAAGATATCAGTCACTTGTTCAAGATGACTCATGTGTTATGTTTCATTATTACTAAACACTAACACATC
>CANXYC010114983.1:0-10112 GCA_948193065.1 Aleurites moluccanus | reverse complement strand
TATATGTTGATTATTGGCTTTATTGTACCTTGATATTTATTCGGTACACTATTACCTTTTTGATTGGTACCTTTGTTATATGACACCTATATTTATTGCGATGCATGTGAATTCACTGAGTATCATCTATACTCACCCTTTTTATTGTTTCCCTTTTCAGGAGAGGATTAGAGCTGCAGAATCCAGACTTCTACTTCTCTGGGAATTCTGCCTTTGATTTTCAAATATATTTACAAATACTCTATTTTGAATAATATTTATTTGTGGTGTTCATGATCTAACTGCTCCATGGGTATGTACTGGTTAGCTAGAAAATGAACATTTAACTGATTATGGCTTTGTTAAATGGATGATATTATAATTAATGCGATATTTTGAGAATTTATAATTCAGTTATTTTCAGAATGTATGGCAGGTGGATAGAATGATTGGAAATTTATGAATATGATTATTTATAATATTGAATTGATAGGATTGGCGTGACTGATATTGGGTTCTACGGGTGCCGGTCGCCATTGGCATCTCCCGTGCCCTAGAACCGTCGGGGCTTGAGAAACCGGATCGTGACAACAAAGTAGCTAACAAACTTAATAAACTAAGCCAACTAAGTCTAACATAAAAGAAAACAAACTAACATAAAGTTAAAACAGAAAAATAGTTAACTAGCCTAACCACTTTATTGTACATATCATGTGCTTTTAATAATTTAACAAAATTAAAAATTTATTTAGCCAACTCAGCTTCTAGCTGCTTCTATTACTGTTTAACACTCTCCATTTTTCTTGTCTGTAAAATATGAGAGTTTGAAGAGGATGAAGAAGAAAAACACACAGAGATTATAAATAGAGTGCAAAATATGAGAGTTTGAAGAGGATGAAGAAGAGAAACACAGAGAGATTATAGATAGAGTGCAATATATTTTTCTTCTTTTGTTTACCTATTACCTAAAATATCTTTGTGAATATAATAACGATTGCTACATGCACATAATAAAAAGTTAAACGATTTAATTATAAATATATAATTATTAAGATTTTTTTCTCTTTTAAATTTTTTATTCTGTTATTATTTTAATTTATTTATTATTTTAATCTTTTTTCACTTTCTTAATTATCTCATATTCTATATATCTTCATCTTTTAATTAATTTTTATATTTTTCAATATATTTTTAATAAAGGTATTATTATAATGTTAAGTTAAAATATAATTTAAATTAGAAAATAATACAATTAAATTATGATATAAAAAAATTAAAATATTTATTTTGAAACAAAAGGAGTAGTTAGCTAATAATTAATGATTATTAAGTGTTTGGTTAAACTATATTTAAATGTTGTTGTGAATATGTAAAATGATCAAATAAAAATAAATTTTAAATCACTAAAACAATAAGTTTGTTGTGATTGAAAAAATTAAAAAATTCATTTTTTTCTTATAAAAGTCATATAAAATATTAATATTTATTTAATTTTATGTGAATTATATATAAAATTCACTTTAATATAAATAAAAGGATAAAACTTTTATCTATTTAATTTATTTTTAATATAAAGCTCCAAATAGAAGCCATTGATGATAACTGTTGATCGGGACTCCATCGGCTGTCAACTTATTGAAAATCCATATTAAAAGGGGTGGAACCGGCGAGAATATTGAGCCTTAATTGATGAAGATCCTCCGGATAATGAGCCTGATTTGGAGCCAACTCTTGGTCAGTCAACCAATATTTAGTCAAATAAAACAATAAAAGCAAATTTTGTCCCTAGATTACCCTTGCCGTTGTATAAGATCTGTATAAGATCCGAATTGCAAACTTAACATTATTAAGGTTATAATCGAGTCGAGCTAAAGTTTTATTTTCCTCATATTTTGTTTAATATTTATTTTTTAACTTAAAATCATTTATTTAATTATTAGAAAAATTTAAATTTTATTTATTGAAAATTTATTTATAAATTATAATTTAATTTAATTTATTAATAAATATAATTAAAATAAACTCAAGTTTGAATTGGATTCATTTTAAAACTAGTTTATAATTTATTATAATATTCAATTTTTTAAATATTTATTTCTAATAAAATAAGTATAACAAAAAATAATTATAATAAAAAAATAACTATAACAAAAAACACTTAAAATTAACATAAAAGCAAAAATATTCAATTAATAAAAAAAAAATTATCATAAAATTAAGCATTACATGCATCTAAAAAATATTAATTAATAAAAAAATATTTTTAAATATTAGAATATTAAATTATATAACACTAATAAAATTTTAATCTAAAACTCTATTTGTATTATATAAATATAATTATAATTATATAATATTTATTATGAATTATCTTTTTTTTAAGAATGTAATATAAAATTGATTTTGAAAAAAAAAAATTATGTACATTATCAAACTCTTTATCTATATATTTTATATATTTGCACTTCTCGACTAATTTAATAATTAAAATATATATTACTTATAGATTAAGTGAATGAGTAATATATTTTATTATTAAGAAAATGTAATAATAATATTTCTAATAAAAAATAATTTTTGTTAAAAATTAAAAATATAATTAAATATATAATTTGTTTCTCTCTTAAAAATATTTAAAGTGCATATATTAAAAAATTAAGAATATATTAGTAAAATGAATTATCAAAATGAGTATAAAAGAGTTAAAATATATTTTAAAAAGTGCTAAAATTATAATAATAATAATAATAATAATTAAAATATTTATGAATTTAATCGAGTCGAGCTTAAATTTTTTCGAATGAGTTCGATTTATTTACTCATTAAATTTAAAAAAAAAAATTAGTTTAACTGATTTATTAAATTAACTAATCGAATGGCTATTGATTGATTTGCAGCCCTACACATTGTCACTTCTCGGCCAAAAAGTACCTTTTTTTTTTTTTTAATTTATGTGTCTTGGAACTCAAAACCACCTAAAATAAGCTTAAATACTTGCCAATTCTATAATAAAAATCTTATGAAATATTAATTAACCCTGTAATTTTTATTTAAGCCATTTTCAACGTCATTGAGAAGTGGCATTTTACGCTATTTTATAACAAAATGATTGTTTCAATCGGACTCTGTTTCATCATTGTAAAATGATGTAATGAACAATATATCACCAAATTTGATATTTTACTATTTATTAACATCATTTTTTTTATTTAATTTTTATGTATAAAAAACTTATAATTAAAACTAAAATTTTATAAATAATCCTATTATTTTTTTACTTTTATTATTTAGTTTATAATTTATACAAATAATTAATTTTAAAAATTTTAATTTATAAAAAAGTCCCATTATATTTAAATTGTAATTTTATATATAAAAAAATTCAAATATATATATATATTATTACATAATTTTAATTATAAATATAATATAAATCTTTTTAATTATTTTTGTTAATATAATTTTATTCTAAATAATATATTAATAATAAATGAGTCATTTAATTAATAAATTGTTATAATTTAATTTTTTATTTTATCACTTTGCTAAATTAATAATTAGATTTTTTTAATAAATATGTAAAATATATTTATTTATGGACAATTAGTGAAATATTATAAAATAGTGAAAAATTATAATAAATTGTATAAAATAAATAAAAAAATATAAAAAAAATATTCTTTTTTGGTGTAAAAAATTATGTTAGAAATGAAGTTATGATTAGAGATGAAATTACTATTTGATATGATATAAATTACAAAATGATATAAAATTGACTGTATTTTGATATTGTGGGTTGGAGATGGCCTTAATGAAAAACCCAAAAGTAAAACCTATTTCACTAATTTTAACTACCAAATTCCAATATCCTCCAATTCTAATAAAAAAAAAAATTCAATTTAGACTAGTCAATCATCACATACACCCCGATATAACATAGAAATATTTTGGTTGAGTTGCGGAATTAAGATTTAATTTTAGAAGGGATGAAATATTTTTTTAAAATTTTAAAGTAAATAAAATTTAAATACGATAAATTTTAAAATTACAATATTAAAAAATTATAATATTATTTACAATAATATTTTTTGAGATTTCATTGCTTGAAATTGTTGCATAATAATTTTGTCCTTAATGATTTTGAACACATTATTTTATGTTGGTCCATTGAGTTTATTGTTGATTTTGACGATAACAAAATAATATAAATGTGTTATTTGTACTAATAAATTATTTGAGTAAATTGAGACATGAAAAATCATGATTAATATTCAAATTATAGGATTAACACATTTAAAGAAGTTTAAAGAATGCTTATATTAAGGGGGAGTATAAATGAAGAAGTGCACTACCTACAAAATTAAAGTTGCAGAAATTCAAGTAGTTGCGGTCGCTACGTGTGAAGTCGCAGGCACGACACTAAGAAGTCGCGGGTGTGACATTATCTCCAAAATTTTCAGTAGCCTCAGACCAAAATAGTTGATGAAGTCGCAGGCGCAACCATTGATATTGCAGTCGTGACTTAAAGAATTCACAACCATAGCTACTACTGGCAGACATGTAAAAACTCCGAATTGATGCCAAATTATATATAAATAGGGGGAAGCTAATAGGTCAAGCCATATATGGATGGAAAACTATGGATCTTTTGTTTTAGGAACAAAAATTAAATTGAGCATTGAACATTGAAAAATGAAGATATGAATTTTTGAAAGAATTATGCTCAAACTGACAGACTAGGATATAATTGATAGGATAACTTTTAAACCTTTCTAAGAATTATAGAAGAAGAATTTGGGTATGCCATTATATATAATTGAAGCTCTGGAAGTCTACTTTAATATGAAAAAAGAATCAAGTGATTCTGTGTTCTATAGAATGATAAATTGAAAAATTAGTGAAGCATGCTCAAACTGTCTTATAGATTAGATTAATAAAATGTTATAATTTTTTAAGACATAAATATGGACTATTTAGGAGTTGGGATAAACTACAAAGTTGTAGTAGACACCTAAAAGTTAAAAAAAAAAAGTATATAATTTGGAGTTTTATAACTTGAGATATGAAGAAAATAAGTCGCGGATGCGACATCAGGAGTTGCGGGAACAAAGTTTCTTCAAAAAGTTCAATAGCAAAAATTACCTAAGTTGTGGGCGTGACTGTTGCGATTCTAACACAAAAAATAGCTGTTGAAAAATATTCTAACAACTATATTTTGGATCCTAACAGTCATATTTGATGTTGGATTATAGATACAAGTTATTATGAAACTTGTGTACATTAGAAATCAAAAAAACAACAATTGAAGTCATTGATTTAAGCTTTTGTATTAAAATCATTCTTGTATGTGATTAGAGATTCTATATTTGTAAAACATCAATTTGTGAGTTTTAATTTATAAAATCATTGAGTTCATTAAGACTCGTTGATTATTTGAGAGTTGGGTAAACTCCTAAGAAAATTTTTTTCTCTACTTCTTTTGTATTTATTTAAGGGTTTGAGTGTAAGCCAAATATGAAAATACTTGTAAAGGTTTTAGTGTGAGCCTTGAAAGCTCTTGTAAAGATTTGAGTGTGAATCCATAAAATACTTGGGTTTGATCTTGTACCCGTAAAAATATCGGTTAAGAGAACTCTCAAGTGTGATATTGAGAAGTAGATGTAGATAAGGTTGTCAAACTATTATAAATCCCTGTGTTATTTCTTTTTCCCTTTCTTTCCTTCAATTAAACTTTTAATTTGTTATTAATTCCGCAATAAACCAATTTACCATTCTTCTTGATTGCCAAAAGGACTTACATTTTCAATATACGACTTCAAGCTATCATTCAATTAAATATCTCTCATTTAATTACGTAGTTTTGATGATATTTATTATTGAAAATACTATTTTTACAATTGTGGTTACAACATGCAAAATTAAAGTAAATTTAATAATAAATAAATAAGGAAGTGTACATAACTTTTTTTTTTCTTCTTAACTAACTTTAGTGGTACTAATGCTTAATTTGGAGTCATTAGTTACTATATATATATATATATATATATATATATTTTTGTAATTTTATAATTTCCTTTAGTAGTACAAATGCTTAATTAAGTGTAATTGATTGTTATATATATATTTATGTAACCCCATAAATATATTATATGGATATTTATATAGCACTTAATATATATTTATATAGTTTTATACAAAATCCAATAGAAGCAGCTTCTTAATTTTATTTAGTAGTGCCAATTTCCTTTATTAGTAGCACTAATGGTATACAAAATCCAGCAGGGGCAACTGCTCTTACTGCGTCGAATGTGGCTTTACCACTGATTTGGATTAAAAGAAAAATAAAAATACCCTGTATTATAAAATTAAAAAAATACCCGAAATTGCAATTTCACAATATTATACTCAAAATGACTAAAATGACCTCTAGAACCTAATTTAATAGTAAAATTATCCAATTAATCCCATGTTTGAACTTAAAATCATATTTGCATGTAAGGACTAAAATATTCATGAAAGAGAAATTTGACAAAAAGAAAATTACAATAAGACTCAATATTTTTTTTCCTTTTACATTTTAGTAATTTATATATATATATATATATATATATATATATATATATATATTGATGAGTCTAATAACTCTTCAAATAATTAAGACATCTTGAACGTGATCCAATGATTGTACTAGATGACTTGGATTTTCATGGACTTGAGAATACAGATAAAGAAGCATAAGAGGGTCAAGCCTAGGCTTGGCAATAACCCTCTAATGCTTAAGTTAATTGGGGATATTGACTTGTGATAAATGAGTTTCAATGAGCTTGAAGAGACAGAGAATTATCAAAGAGTAAGAAGTTCTGATCCCTCCATTAATGGAGTTTACCTCTATTTATATGACTAGATGTTATACTGATGGCATGGCGAAAAGGCCACATATCATTTTCTCATTCGTTTTTCGTAGTGGAAGGTGGTTGTATCAGCATGCCATGGGCTGCATTAGCTACTTATGGGGTAAGTTATTTGATATTGTAACACCTCAACTTAAACCTAAAACTTGAGCCACAAAGGGTAACCTAGGGGGAATTTTTTTACTTGACTTGGAACTTGTAAATTTTTATATGTTTATGTATGAATTTGATAGATATGCATGTTATACGATGTTTTTGAATGAATAAAGGGGGTTTAAAGGCTGTTAGGAAGAAATTAGGTAAATTTGAGTTTTTGATGAACTGGCGGCAAAATGGTCATTTCACACCTCTTGAGTAATTTATGGAATTAACATCATATTTGATGATAAAAAGGAATATCATGACATGAAAAATAGTGGTTTAATGATTAAATGAATTATTGTTGGAAAGTTAAAGTTGGTAGAAAATAATTCTGTGCAAAGCTGCTCGGATAGGGATTCCATTTGAACTAAGGGTAGTTTAGTCTTTTTCTTTGAATTATGGACTTATATAGTGTATGCAAGCCTATGGTATCATCCTAGGCTAACCTAAATCAAATCATTGGATGAAAAAATGAAGAAATGGATGATTAGTAAGCTAGGTTTCACCATTTTTACCATAAGCTCAATGTATAGGATTATGCCATTTGATTTTTAGTTAGATTTTTGCCACCCCTTCATCATTCTTAGCCAAAATACCAACCAAAACTTTCTCTTTCCTCTCCACCAAGTTTCGGCTACCATTGATGAATGCTAAATCAAGTTGTTTTCTTTCATTTCTTGATTCAAATATGTTAATTCCATCAATCTAAACACAAATCTATCCTTAGATTCAAAGAAAAAACAAGAAAAGTTGATAAATCAAAACTTTGAAGTTTTGGAAGAACTATTTGGAAAGTAAGTGATTTTGCAATTATTTTGGTTTAATTGTGTTCCTAAGATGTTCTTTGATGTTAATTGGTGACAAAAATGTATTTAGGTTGGAAGGAAAAAAAAAGTTGGAAAGGAAACCCTAATAGGAAAAGGTATGATTCAATGATGTTATTTTGATGGAATTTTTGTTCAAATGAGTTGTATTTGATGTGTTTGATATGAATTAGTGGACATTTAATGGAAACAAATTCATTTGGCAGAAGAACAAGTTTGGCTGAATCATGTGTGCTTGAAAAATAGTTTGATACTTTGGTGTTTTATAGGTTTAAATGATGGAATGGTGTATATTTGATGCATATGTATTGAATTAGTGGTTAAATGATGGAAAGAAATCCATTTGAATGGAATTCCATCTTGGCCGAATGTGATGATTATGAAATATGATTTAGTGTTTTGATGTTAATAGGTTTAAATGGTTAAATGTTGTGTAATTGGTGTATATTTAGGTTATATGAATGAATGGTGTTGAAAAATGGATGAATGGAATGAATTTCATTTTAGCCAAATCATATGGACTTTGTTAGTTCAATGTGTTAGGCTAATGCAATTAGGAAAGTAAGGTTTGAATATAGTTTAATGGAGTAAATGATCTAAATGTATAAGTTTAAATATGGAAATGTTGATTGATATAAGTACTTGGAAAGCATATTTGGAATTTGGTGTATGTTTGATATGAAATGATGAGCTAAGTGTATATGAGTTCTTAATATGGCATAATAGTAATAAATATGTGAAATGTGAGTTAATAGTGGTGATAGAAAGTGTTTATTGCATAAAGGATTGGAAAATGTGTAATTTGTGCAATGTGAGGCTTATAGTGTATAATGTGTATATTTGATGTCTGTTTATGTGAATAATGTGTTTTGTGATGTTTTTACATTTTACCGGAGTGTTATATGTGGAAATAGGTGAACCGTCGAATACTCCAGCTGAGAGTGTCGAGCGATGGACTAATTAGGGCTTACGTGTGTGCATTGGGGGATAAAGTGATCTTTTTGAGCAAAAGGTGAGTCTATATGTATAATCATGCATGATTTGCATCATATATCATATGAAAAGTCATTTGGACTGATAAACCAACATTTGCTATCTTACAGTACCTACAGTGCATATTGGCCTGTAAATAAGCTAATTGAGCCACCACTTGGCCCAATCTTCTAGTCTTAGCCTAAGCTTTAAAACAGTACCTCATAGTCCACCTAAATCCTTTGGTACCATAGTTAACCATTAACTACTCAAAAATCCCAAAACGGACCCGTAACGGCGAGTGTCAGTTGCGACAACGCAATTGGGCCCTGCCGGGCATTTTTTTGACTTAAGCCAAACTTGTTATATTATTCATTATAAATATATATATGATTGTTCTAAATCTATATGAGATATATTTATGCTATATTTATTGTTATATGGAGACACACCCATATGCTATTATAACAGGGCTACCTCGATGGGTTGCGGATAAATTCCATCGACCGTGTGCACACTGGTATTTACTTGACCCTTGCTAGGGAGGGGTGTCATATTTTCTGGCCATAGGAGATGATCCCCCTTACGTAAAGTGGTTTGTGCACTTTATGATAGTGCTGAAGTACTGAATTACAGATAGTGCGATTGCATTTTTCACTTGACCTAATCCTGTTATATCATATATGCGTTGACTCATACACTGGATATTTATATGGATACTTATATGGTTACTTGTTATCTTATATTGATTCTACAGGACATATATGAGCAACCATGGTATTATGAACATCTACTGCATTTTTATACATATGGATTCACTGAGTATTTTTATACTCACCCATTTAGTGGTTTATGATTTTCAGGTCTGCAGTGAGGCTTGAATTCCATTGGCATCTTCTATCCTCGCCTTGGAATTGTACTACTTGAAATATGTAAAATTCAAGTCCCAAAAGTATATGTAAATATTTATACAGTATAGAGGTTCCATGGTACTGTAGTCTAAGGAGTGGCATATATATGTATGGGATTGTATTGTTATGGTTTTGCATATATATATATATATATATATTATGATATGTATGGATATAGTTTGATATACAGATATATGTATTGAATTGTTATTGGAGATCCAGAGGGATCATTGATGATAAAGATATATTGGAAGTGTTTACTTGCATTTTTACAGCTGGGCATAGTCATATTATAGAGAAGATGTTGTAGAAATTTCAGCAGCATTATTAAGCTATTTAAGCTGATTAAATGTATTGTTTGCCATATCATATAG
>CANXYC010114965.1:0-14289 GCA_948193065.1 Aleurites moluccanus | reverse complement strand
AATTGTTATTCAATAATTTGATTTCGGTATTTATTTATGTTGAGTTTGTAATATTAAATGTAATTGTTTGTATTTGATATTTGATTGTATATAATAAGAAACAGAGTTTACACGAGGATAAATCCTAAATCAGAAATTCTGGTGGATTGGACCAATCAAAATGCAAAGCTATCTCAATCTTTGTTACAGTAACGTACATAAAAAAAACAACGACAACTCTCCATATGACATTCAACTTTATCCTTCTTTTTTATTTTTAAATCGGAAACTTTCGTTTTTTTCGAGTCTGTGAAATGAACGGAAACTGAAAAGTGATAAAATAATAAATAATTAGATATCATCATCTATAATATAAAAATAGGAATTACAGAATCTCGAACCTTCTCATAATTTTTTTTATTTAACTTTTAGGCCACGTCAAATTTTATATTTCACAACTAAAAATATTTAATTGTATATCAAGTTATAATTTAATAAAAAATATATATTTTTTTAGATAATAAATTTATAATTAATTTTTCTCTTTAATATTTAAAAAAAAAAAATTATTAAGTACCTAATTAATTAGCTAAAAAAATTTGCTATATGAATAAAGATTTTTTTATTTAGTTTTAATCTCTTAGTTATGCCATAAATGATTTAATTTTATTAGATTAAAAATATTTTTTTTAGTATGAGAAGAGGAAATTAAATTGATTTATTGTTCAGCCGTATATATATTTATTGATGAAAATTTTTTATCTATATTAAATATATATATCAATTTAATAAGATAAATTTTTTTTAAAAAAAAGTGATAAAAACACATTAAATGAAAAAAGATATCAGATTATACGAGTTAAAATATTTTATTATTTATTCATTTGATACATAAAATAAGTTTATGTAATTATTATAAACAAAAATTTTCTCCATTGAACTATAATTTAATGTGCTTATCAAATTAAAAAAGATGAATTTAATAAAATACACAAAAACACTTTCGTGATACAACTTTGCTTAATAAAAATCAATATAAGTAGAAGAGCAGACTATCAACGTGAATCATGTTGAATATAATTTAGTCAATATAATAATAATAAATAAAAAACCTCCACCTACAAGTACTCTATAAATACAAGTAATAATCAAGTATTACTTGCATAGCCACCTCAACAAGAAAGAAAAAAAAAAAAAAAAACTAGAAAAGATGGTTAATTTAGGTGATGGGAATCAAAATGTATCTCATGAGCTTCTTGAAGCTCAAGCCCATATATGGAATCACATTTTCAATTTCATAAATTCCATGTCCTTAAAATGTGCAATCCAATTGGGAATTCCAGATATAATTCATAGCCATGGTAAACCCATGACTTTGTCTGAGCTCATTAATTCTCTACCTCTCCACCCAACAAAATCCCATTGTATTCCTCGTCTCATGCGCATTCTGGTTCATTCTGGTTTTTTTGCAAAAGAAAATTTCAAAGAAAATGATAGCCAAGAATTATTAGAAGGGTATGTTATTACAAACTCCTCTAAACTTCTTCTTAAAGATAATCCTTTAAGTGTGACGCCATTTTTATTAGCCATGCTCGATCCTATTTTAACAAAACCATGGCATTATTTAAGTACTTGGTCCTTGAATAATGATCCAACCCCATTTGATACCGCTTATGGGGAAAGATTTTGGGATTGTGCTGGTCGTGAACCAAAGGTTAATAAATTCTTTAATGAAGCAATGGCGAGTGATGCAAGGTTGGTTATAGACGTGATCATTAAGGATTGTAACAAGGGAATGTTTGATGGGCTAAAGTCATTGGTTGACGTTGGGGGTGGAACAGGAACTGTGGCCAAAGCATTAGCTAATGCTTTCCCTCATTTGAATTGCATTGTATTTGATCTCCCACATGTTGTTGCTGGTCTTGAAGATTTTGACAACTTGAAATTTGTTGGAGGTAACATGTTTGAGGAGATTCCTGATGCTGATGCAATTCTACTAAAGGTATGTATATTAAGATTTATTTCAATCTGAATTGATTTTTTGAATTATAACTTAGCATTCATATATATATATATATATATAGGGAATGATTTCGTTGGTAAGACCAAATATGAGGTCGGATACTCAAGATATATTGAATTTTAACTCTTGTTCATGTTAGATTTAAGTTGTATTTATAATATAAAATTGTTTCATAATGTTTATCATGGATCATGAACAGTGGATTTTGCACGATTGGAGTGATGAAGAATGTTTGAAGATACTTAAACGATGTAAAGAAGCAATTAAAGGAAGAAAAAGAGGGAAGCTAATTATCATCGATATGGTGATTGAAAATCAGAAAGAATATAATAATTTAACTGAAACAGAACTCTTCTTTGATATGTTGATGATGGTATTGGTTTCTGGCAAAGAGAGAAACAAAAATGAATGGAAAAAACTCTTCTTTGATGCTGGCTTCAGTGATTATAAGATAACCCATAAATTGGGTTTAAGATCCATCATTGAAGTTTATCCTTAATTAATTAATTAAGGAACTTCACTTTTTAATTTTATGTTTGCTCTTAATTTCCTTGTTTACACTATTGTAATATTTAATGATGATCGAATAAAAAAATATATATATACCTAATAGTTAAAAAATCAACTTTTAAATTATTATAATGTCTATGCAAATTTTTTTATTCTGACTCTTTTATATTTTTTTTTTCATATTTTATTTTTATTTATTTATTATATATATATATTGATTTATACTTTATAGATTTTTAGTTTTTATTATTTTTTTTTACTTTATATTTTATAATTACTTTTTCTTCAAATTCTTTCACGAGTACAAGATTTTTAATAAATTTAATTATTTAAGGTTAAGATTGTATTTTATTTTCAAAAAAAAAATAGTGTATATAAAAATGTATTATTGATAAATATTAAATTGAGTTTTAAATAATTATATTTTTATTAATGTAATACTAAATTTTTTAAAAGAAAATAAATAAATAAATAATACACTTATAAGAATATTTTTGACCAAATGAAATATTAAAATGAATTCTAAAATTATACCAAATATAATATTCATTTCATTTGAAATAAATCTTATATTTATTATTTAATATACTAAGAATGAAAATTAATTTACAAATAAAATAAATTTTTTAATAAAATTTAACTAGACATAGCATTACGTAAATATATGTATAAAATTATCATTATATATATTTTACTTAATATATATACATACCAATATCCATATTCCATATTTCATCATTTATAAATGAAATAAATTTTATCCATCCCGTCAATAATGAATTAGACAAATAAGCAGAACATTTTTTTTTGAATATAAATTACCTAGTATCCAGTTATCATATTAGCCACCAACTATTCTGAATTAAAACTGAATAAGATCATATGAACAGCAAAATTTTTTCTATTAAATTTTAAATAAAAATTTTTTTATATAAATTATTATATACAATCGAGATATTTATTACAAATTTCAAGTATAAACTCACAAATTTAAACAACTCATATAACTCGATATTGAAAGAAACAAATTTGAATAATTTTCGCACAGGGGAAAGTTCAAATTTGGGATATTTTAATTTCAGGTCTCATTTTTAGCCCTCCAAACTAAGTCAAAATTGTCATCCTCAACAATGGGGTTGATTCAGGAGGAAAAGTTTAGATATGCTCACCTCTTTATAAACTTATACATACTGACGTAAGGATATTTTATTACTGAAAATTGCCCTATAATTTACATATACTATTTTTTTACTATAAAACGATATGTTTGGTGTATTTATTTCTTATAATTATCCTTCTATATCTATATTTATAGATATTTAACATTAGGAGTTAAAAATTTTAAATTGTTTATTAAGGATACAATTTTGAAGTAAGTATAAAATGTTTCATGTGGTTTAATCCATTTTTATTTTGAGGTATGTGAAATTTATTTTAATAAAAATGTGTCGAAATTTATTCTGTGAAATTTATTTATTTATTGATAAAAATACATTTGAGAATTGCCCAGTTATTAATAGTAATTTGGGATTTTTATCACTAATATCGTCAATAAGTGTTTTTTTTCTAAGTGTTAATAAGTGATTTTTTTTAATATTGAGTGGAGAAAATCAATTATATATTTATTTGTTCAAAAGAATATTCATTTATCGGTAGATTATACCTTTGTATGCATCATTAATAAGTTTTTATATAATATTTATGTGATATACGTGGGTCTTATTTTTATATTTTTAATAATAAAATAATGCAAAAAATTTTAAAAATAAGAAAATGAAAATTTATTTTATTGAAAATTAAAATCATTTAAAAAATAAGAAAATTTTACTAAAATATAAATAAATATTGTTATTTTTATTAGAATTAAAATCATTTTGAAAGTAAAAAGTAAAATGGGGATGTTTGTTATTGCAGCAGTAGCGGATCAGAGTTGCTTGACTAAAACTTGTTATTTTTGGGAGAATCTGATGAGGCGACTTTGAGTTTTTGTGATGGTGAAGATGATGGCAAAAGGATGATGAGAGTGAGCTTTTGTTGTAAGGATAGACCTAGATTGAACCGGAATTTGTCTCAGGCGATCCAGTCTATTCGAGCTTGGGTGGTCCCTGCTCGGGCTGAGATGATTGAGTTGATGGATTGATTAGCTTTTCTTGTTAATAATTTTGTTTTTAAGGCACAACGAGCATAAAATAAATTTTCTTCGAGAGAAAGTGCAAGAAAGTAAAGGAAAAAAAAATAGTTGCAGGAGAGAGAGAGTGGTTCAGTTCTTAGTTTTGGTTTTACAGAAGGGGTTTAATTTCTTTAATCCTCTGTTGTTTAGATTGAGCTATAGTACCTTGATTGCATAAACTTCTTGGAAGAATAGAGAGAAGTTTGGTTCATCTATGGAGTTTAAACAACATGATTCCATGTTGATTTCAGCTTTAAAATTGTCCTTTTGGGCATGCTTTGTCAGTTCTACATAATTTAACAAAATTACTAAAGTATCCTTGTCTTCTTCCTTTGGCCATTCACCAGAGTCGCGCCATTTATTGCCAAATTAAAAGCAATAGCAGACGGCTAAAGAGTGACGAGTCCATTTGCAGCGAAAACAGAGAGTGAGAGAACTTTGTTTTTGTGAGTTCCACATACGCCATATGAACATCCCCTCATCAGAAATTAACGTTGCTAGGATTATGAATTAACATTGTCAGGATTATGAATCTCAAAATATTAACAGAGTAAATTTGATACCCTTTTTATCATAAATTTTTTTACGGATGTTCAAGTAAAAAAAAAAATCACAAGTTATTTTTTAAACTTTTCCTATAATTTTTAATACAAAAGATACATTTTTTCCTTAAATTTACCTAAAATTATTATTTTATTATCTTTTAATACTAATCAAAGATAAAGTATATTAAAAAAAAAAAAAAGTTAAGCCATTTTTATGCTTAATTTCATAAGGTGGGTTAATATTTTTGGTAAATACGTGGGTTATATGACCGTCTATATATAGAAATATAGTGGGGTGGGTGGGACTCTAAGATTAATTAGCACAATTTGATTAAGCATGTTTTTTAATTAAACTTCACATCCTAATCAAATTCTCCTAATTATTAAATATTTAAATTTGAGAATGTAATTTAAAAAAATTATATTTAAGGGGCGGCCGGCAAATTTATCCTCATATAAATTGTGTTAGAAAAATATGAATAAAAAAAATATAATAATTAAGAACACATTAAGAAAATGATAGGTAGAAAATTACTTATAATTAAAAAAAATAAATAAATCATATTCATTTTAAGAATTAATTAATTATATAACATATGAGGATTTGTAGAATAATTTTCCTTTTCTATTTGTTTGATATCAATTTGAATTTGAGAGTGACTATTTGTCATAAGGTTGGGTCCAAATTACTTATAAGTGAATAAATAAATATATTATTATATGAATATATTATTAAATGAGTGAGTATTGATTTAATCAAATTTCATATGAATTTATATTATCATTTTGTTATTTGATGCATTAGTTAATGATAAGCTATTAAGCAAATAAACATTTATGTATAAGCTATTAAACAATTGTGTCGGGTCTAATATCTACTTAATTTTAACAAATAATTACTTATTAAAGTTAATTATAGTGTTACATGTCAATAACTTAATTTTTTATTTATATATTTGTTTATATATTATTTATTTATTTTTTGTCATTAATCTTTAGCTTTCAATAACGAGTTTTCTTTGTGGCACTTATCAATCAAGTGTGGTTAAAGCTGACTAGATATCCACTTCTTGATTATTAGGCTTGATTAATAAATTCATTATTAAAGCGCTAATATAATTTTAGTTATATATATATTTGATAAGAAATATTAATATATAATAAAATTAAAAATTATACATAAATAAAAAATTGTAAACTAAATATTATAATAACTAATGCATCAAATAGCAAAATTGTAATATGGATACATATGAAACTCCGCTAAATAAATATATATGAATTATGATGTTCATAAACTTATAATTTCAAAATGAAACAAAGATGATAGATACAATAATAAAGATTAACGATAAATTATCATCGTAATTTAATATCGATGAAATTTAAATATTGATATTTATTTTTAAGATGATTTCACTATATTATTATAAATTAAGATATCAAATCGACACTTACACCATATTATTATAAGTTAAGACATCAAATCGATACTTATTAATTAATTAAGGATAAACTTCAATGATAGATCTTAAACCCAACATAGGAGTTATCTTATAATCACTAAAACCAGAATCAAGAAAGAGTTTATTCCATTCTTTCTTGTTTCGCTCCTTGGAATTATATAAAACCATCATTAATATGTCCATGAAGAGCTCTGTTTCAATTGAGTCTTTATATTCTTTTTGATTCTCCATCACCATATCTATGATGATCAGCTTTCCTCCTTTTCTACCCTTAATTGCTTCTTTGCATCGTTTAAGTATCTTCAAACAATCATCGTCGCTCCAATCATGCATAATCCACTGCTTATAATCAATAATAAAAATCAAAATTAGTTGACAAATTAAGTTCTAAGTATTTTTTTCCCCTTTTATACATTTAAAATTTTATTAAAAAAAGTCAAAACTTTAAAATTTTTAATGTTGTTATTACAAGACAGGCACATTATAGCCCAATAACAAAATTTTTTGACTCATTTATATAGCTTTGCAAACAAACTTTTTAGAATAAATTAATAATTAAAAGTCTGTTTTATGATATAGAAAAGTTCAAAATTCCTAATATATAATGTTAAGAATAAATCTCACATGATATATAAATGTAAAATATGTTAATAACTTATAAGTGATCAATTATTTTTTGTTCAAAACCTCTGAATTCTGAAGACAAACTTTTGATATTAATTGATGTATGAGCAATCAAATATTGAACATAAGATAAATCAATTAATTTTATAAACAAAAAAAAATAGATTTTATCAGAAATCTTTTTACATACCTTGAGTAAAATTGCATCAGCATAAGGAATTTCCTCAAACATGTTACCTCCAATAAATTTCAAGTTGTCACAGCCTTGAAGACCAGCAACAACATGTGGGAGATCAAATACAATGCAATTCAATTGAGGGAAAGCATTAGCTAATGCTTTCGCCACAGTTCCTGTTCCACCCCCAACATCAACCAATGAATTTAACCCATCAAAAACCCCTTTACAGTCTTTAGTCAAAACATTCATAACAAGCCTAGCATCACTAGCCATTGCTTCATTAAAGAAATTATTAAGCTTTGGTTCATGGCCAGCATAGTCCCAAATTTTCTTCCCATTAACTGTATAAAATGGGGTAGGATCATCATTCAAGAACCAATTGCTTACATAATTCCATGGATTTGTTAAAACTGGATCAAGCATGGCTAGCAAGAATGGGGTCAGGCTTAATGGGTTGTCTTTAATTAAGAGAAGCTTAGATGAATTGGTAAGAACATACCCTTCTAATGATTCTTGATCATCATTTTCTCCAATTTTTGCTTTCGCAAAAAAGCCAGAATGAACCAAAAAACGCATGAGACGAGGGATGCAATGGGATTTTGTTGGGTGGATAGGCAGAGCAGTAACTAGCTCAGGCAGAGTCATGGGCTTGCCATGACTATGGATTATATCTGGAATTCCTAATTGAATTGCACATTTTAAGGACATGGAATTTATGAAGCTGAAAATGTGATTCCATATATGGGCTTGAGCTTCAAGTAGCTCAGAATCATGGTTTCCAACAAACAAATTAGCCATTTTCAAGGCTTAATTTCTTAAGGTGGGTTAATATTTTTTGGTAAATAAGGTGGGTTATATGACCGTCTATATATAGAGATATAGTGGGGTACGTGGGACTCTAAGATTAATTAGCACAATTTGATTCAGCATGTTTTTTAATTACTCTTCACATCCTAATCAAATTCTCCTAATTATCCAATATTTAAATTCAACTTGAGAATGTAACTTTGTATTCACTTAAAAATAAAAATAAAAAAGAAACCTAACCGGACAAGCTATGGCGGCTGCAGGATTTACCTCATATGTAAAGTGTGTTAGATTATAAAATATGGATAAAATAATTTTTTTTCTCTTTGTTTGACACCTATTTGAATTTGGGTTTTTCGTTTCTTGCATGTTAATCATGATTTTTGTTGGTCCCAAGATATAACCATGAATTTTTTTTTCTTATTTTGAAGTGAAATATTTTATAAAACAATTAATTTATCTTTTCTTTTTATATAATTGTCACCATTTTTTTTTCATTGAAAGGAAAATAGAACATGAGTTTAATATTATTCATACTCCATATGAATTTATCTCTATGACAGAATCAAGTGGTATTTCAAGAAGAATTATCCGACGTAAAATAGATAATGAAATAAATATTTTTATTTTTAAATGAAATGAATTCATATTTTATAAAATTCACTTCAAATTGAATATATTATTATTCTTAATGCGATTTCATAAATTACATAATTGTTATTATTTTTATCATATAATTTATAATGTTTTGAATAATTTGATATCTATATTAAATGAAAATATAATATTTTCATTTTTTAGTGTGAGGAGAGAAAAACAAACTTAATTCTGTTGCTTATTATAATATTTTAAAGTATGATATAATTAGCATTTTAATTTATCATATTTTAAATTAATATTTTGAATCTCTAAAATCTATTAATAGCCAACACTGTAATATTTATTTTTAATTATGAGGTTTTTATTATTTTTAATATCATTGATATTTTAATTTATATAACACTTCTATAACTAAAATTTTAAAATATAATAATACTATTTCCTTTCTCTTTATCGTTTAATTTCTGATGCATGCATGTTTGTATTTAATTATCAACTTCTTAATTTTTTTTTTCACCCATTTAAATTTATTCGATAAGGTGCATAATATGTGTAACTTTCTCTTTTTCATAAATCCCTTCCACCCATTTATTTTTTGCTCTACTCTATTATATATTCTCTTTATTTTTTTATATATATCATTTTAGAAAGAAAAAAAAAATTATAAATCATTCTCAAATTTAAATATTATATTTATTATTTTTTTCTAATTTTATCTTTAATTAAAAATTAAATTTATATTTTTAATTAATTTAATATTAATGATGATGAAAGAAATATATAGAGATATATTAATTATTTTATATTTAAAATTAAAATATAATAATTAATTTATTAATTTTATATTTTATTCTAAAAAAATTTATATAAAAGAACGGACGAAGTCTTAATTATTTTTACTCAACTCACCATCATCATCTGTTTATTCGCATTTGTGCGACCCGGTAATCAATTTTATACTTCTTTTTTCTTTATTACAACTCAAAATTAAATATTGATAAAGGAATTTGTTCTGACACAGGAAAAAAAAACTGTACTTAGTTGACAGCTAATGCTTTGGTACCCATGAGGAATTTTGGACCATTGAATCATAAGCCGACATTGTCAAAATTCAATGCACATCAACATTCAACCCCAATTTTTTTCATTTTCAATGAAAGGCTCAATTGCCACCAAAGAAATTGCTTCCAGGTACGGGCAAAATTTATTAGAGAAAGATCACGAATTCTGAATTCTTTTCTTATTAATTAAACTTCCTATTCATAAAAAATAAATTTTATATTTATAAAAAAAAATTATCTCCATTAATATTAATTATTATTATTGTAATTCTTATAAAAATAATGTAACAATATAAAATTCTTAAAAAAAAAAAATTAAAGGCTCATTGGAATCCTTATTTTTATTTGTAGAAAATTTTCTTTTTCTCAAATCTAAAACAATGTTGGCAAAAAAATTAATAAAATGATTGATTAATGTTAAAAAATTTATATTTGATAATTTATAATAAATGTAAATTTCTTTGAGAAAAAAAATAATTTAGAGGAATTATTTAGTAGATTCAGTGCATTAGAAAATAGTGTACCATATATTAGAGATGTTCATAGTTTGGTTTGGTCAGTTTAGAATAAAATATTTTAATAAATTAGTAAAATTAATTTTTAAATACTTCAACTCTTAACCAAATCAAATAATGTTAAAAAAATTCAAATCAAAACTATCTGAATTTTATTTGGATAATCAGTTGGATTGGTTTGATAAAAGTTATTAATAAATAAAATAAAAAATTTAAAGAGATTATATAAATTTAATAAATATTAAAATAATATCATTTTTTGAGAAACTAAATAATTATTAGAGTATTTTAAAAAATATTATCTAACTATCATAAAAAAAAATACCCAAATAATTAATGAAATGTTCTATTTAAAAATAAAGTCTAACTCTTCAATTTTTCAATTAATACTTATTTAAAAATATTTTATTAATTTACATGATAATTTTAATATATATGGCCGATATGAAAAATAAAAGATTAAGAACATAAAAAAAAATAAAGACTAACATGGTATTAATAAAATCTTAGTAGTCTATTTTAAAAAAAAAAAAAATTTAAGAGTATTAGAGTACGTATTAAAAAATATATAATTTTATTATATTATCGGTTTGGTTTGATTTAATTAAATTTTTATTTTTTTAAATTAAAATTAAATTAAAAAATTCGGTTTATAAAAATTTTAAACTTATAATCAAATAATTTTTAGTTTAAATTAAACTAAATAGATTTGATTTGTTGGATTTGGTTAATTCTTATTCAGTCTTACCATATACTCGTATTGAGATAGTTATGCCATATATTTTATACAAGATAAATTTATTAAAATGTGAGTAAAGATGCACATGTTTTAATATACGGATACATATTATAATTTTTCTATTATCTATATAACACTAAAAAAAAAATATTGACCTTAAGAATTTAAAAAAAAAAAATTCACAAAAAAACTATTTCAAAAATTAATTTATGTAAATCATCTTATGAATTTTTTCTCATGTCATTATATTCTATAGATTATGATTAAAATTTATATATATTATATATAAAACATTTTTTATTTTTTTTACTTGAGTTAAATTAATAAAAATAAAAATAATAAGTCATGAAAACCAAACCGAATCGTCATATTTCAATTCTTTTATTCGTTTTTTATTTATTTTTTCAACAAAATAAATAAATATATATATATAATATATTTCGTCAATTCAATTATTTTGAATTTTTTTAAGAAAATTGAATCGAACCGAATAGATTAAAATTCTCAAAAATAAATCAAATTGAACCAAAATTTAAATCGAACCAACCAATTTAATTTCGATTCAATTCAATTTGATTGGTTCGATTTTTACTCACCGCTATATCAAATATTGACATAACAAAAATATTAATAAAAAATTTATCACGTCAGTTCCGACAATCAAAGTTTAATTGGAATATAGTCATTTGTAAAATTTATCAAAATTTAAAATTTCTTTATATAATTTACCAAAATTGAAACATTTTACAAAAATTACAATTTTCATAAAAATTTGTAACTATTATTTTTTTTTATAATTAACCCTAAATTAATAAAAAGTATGATCAAAATTCATAAAACGTAAGTCTACCACTAGTGAAATTAATAAGCATAGTCTACGAGTAAGTTTTTTGACAAGGGAAATAAATATTTATACTATTGAAGTATGCTTTTTATTTATTTTAAATATGAAATGGGAATGAAAATATGTCACATTCCTATTTTAGGAGATATGACAGTCTTAGGGTATGGGGAATGTATAAAACCACCTAAACTCGTAGAATCCCATTCTGTATTTCTACAGAAAATTTGTCATAATTACTCTATTTTTACAATCTAATACTCAAGACCCAAAGTCTCTCTCTTCATAACCAACATTTACACAACCTGCACAAATCAACACTTCTATTCTCATACTCACCCCATACTATATTGTACATGCCCCATTTGTTATTATTTTTCCTAATCCAACACTTTACACTTCATATATAATGTAAATATTATATCTCATTAACATAGCTTCATTTTACATTGTCACTACTAAATCCATTATTACATATCATAAAGCTACTAGAGAATGATGCATAAATTCAAATAAAGAGTCATTACATAGATAAGGCAAATTACACTCCTGAAGGAAGAGAGAAGAAATAAAATCGTCGCTATCTATTAAACCCTGAAAAGGATAAACCACAATAGGGTGAGACGAATTTCAGTGAATAATATATATATTCTCTCACTTGTGAGGTTAGGTACTCACAAGAAAGATCATTTAATAACAAATTATAATATTCCAAGATAATAATATCAATGCCAAGAAACAAGGTTTCCAATGAAATTTAATATCCAGTTTCAAGTATAATATAATTCAATAGGAACAATCATATAATCAATTACATTGGTCACTTGCAAGAAAAGACTGTGAACCAAATGTTCTATATCCATGACAGTTAGCAAAACCCAATGAACAATGGACAGAGACCGCAGTTAAGTAGTATGTCAATAGTCATACAATTGATCAGACTGTATGTCTAGGACTTTAACCCCCTCCTAGATAGGGTCCCCAATACAATATACTGTGCACAATGTCCGATAAATAAACATCTATCCCATCATGAGAGTAGCACTATCAATGGTCCCATATATAGGGTAAGTAAAAATATTATCCAATAATGAATATCAATCAATACATTTATATATATAATGGCTACATAATCAAGAGACTTTTTAATGATAATACAATTTCTTAGGGAAGATCTAAGGAAACAATATACAAAGACAACAAAAGAAATATATATGTTACTCACCCCAAAAATCCAATGTGCCCAACCACCTAGCATAATCTAAAAGGGTAGTCTTCCACTTCCTTGTCTTTTCCTTTATCTCTCCTTTGTGTAGCTATAACAAACATCAATCTCAATTTAGAAACCTAATTACATTAAAATACAACAAGCAAACTTAAATTCTAGACAGCATTCAGAAATTATGAAATTTCTATCCGAACATATCCTGATGTTTCACTTATAACTCATTATGTGTAGGTCCAAATGCTATTATTTTTTACTAAATTTTAGCTAAGACATAATGACACATTTCTCATGTTTTGACTTTCCCCTGATTCAAAACTTAAAGTTCTCATATTTACCAATTTCATAAAGGTTAAATTTCAGAAATTTCTAACTCGAGTCCGTCTGTCTCAGGGGTCCATAGTTAACAATATAGTGGGAATTTGATAAAACTTCCAAAAGACAATATTTTTGACATTACATCTACAACTTTTATATTTTGAATATTATCAAATTCCTACATTAAAGGCTTCAAAACTTATCTCCAACTTTCTACTGAGTCTTAGGAATTTCACAAAAATGAAACTCCATCCGAGTCAGTCATGGTTTGGAGACTCATATCTCCCAACACAAAAGGTTTCAGGCAAAATATTCTGAAGAACATATATTCTACACATATACAGCTACAAATTTTGTGTTTACACATTTTCAAATTCTACCTCTAAGGGCACGAAAATGGAACTCGAAATTTTTATCAAGTCATAGGAAATTCCTGAGATGGAAAATTTCAGAATTCCCAATCAATCTCTCTACTCTAGAATTATCGTCTTATCATTTAATCATTCAAATAACTCATCAAACATTAATTTCAAAACTTGATAAGAAATTTACCTTGAAAAAAAATTGCTCCAAATCTCTATCTAAGCCCAAATAATTCAATTAGGTGTTGGAGAAAGAATTATTTATGAAAGGATTATTTGTGAAAGGATTTATGCTAAAGCAAGAGATTTTAGGAAGCTAGGAAAAA
>CANXYC010114894.1:0-18446 GCA_948193065.1 Aleurites moluccanus | reverse complement strand
AAGAAGTTTCATTGTAATTATCTTTTTGAGCTATCTTGTATAATTATTAATGGTATCGTGATATAATATGTATTGGAGTATATTCTAGAGCTCCGTAGTTAGTCTTTTGGGATTAATAGAATATTTTGATGTATGAATGTTATCCTTTGGATACTCTTGTTCCTCTTTGATGAGAGATGTCTTCTTTAGATCATTAAGAAATAAGAGAAAGATATGAAATGATATAGAAGGATGTGTTTGATTTCATTTGATTATAGGTATGAATATGGAAATTTTATGGTAAAACGGCGATGTTATAACCTCTTTGGCATTAATGAGAATTGTGATCTGTGAGTTCTACGGGTTTATGGTGGCCTTAAGCCTACCCTTGCCCTAGGACCGTCGCACCACTGGAGATGGGGTGTGACAAATGTATATTGTTTGATACTCTGAACTAGGAAGGGATGTCCTAGTTATAAGACCTTATTCATCTTATGTTTATTTATATGAGTGATTTGTGCTTGACACATTTCTATACGTTCTCTGGCTCTATATCTGTCATTTTCATCTTATCCATGTGATATACATCCTATTGATATGATTATTTACTTACAGTCATATTATGTACTTGATTCTGTATTATAGATATTCTGAGCAAATTGATTCATTTACTTCATCTGCCTATTGCTTATTGATATCTCATTTCCTATTTTATTGGTTGATGTATATTAGATTCACTGAGTATCATATATACTCACCCTCTCACTATTTACCCTCTCAGGTGCAGAGTAGGAAGCAGATATCCCAACACTTTTGACTCTCTGTGGATTCTGCAGTGTTATAGCAGTGTAATTATTTAACACTGAATATTATATATGTTCATATCCTAGCTGCTCCATGGATTTTATACGGTATAGTTAGTATATGAACATGTATGTATGGGAATATTGGAGATTCTTAATGATATGATTATGGTATTTACAGAAAGTTACAAAATGAATAACAGAGTGACAGAATAGATAATGCATACGTATAGTGTATGGTTATATACTGTTATGTGATTGATGATGGGTATAGATATTTTTGCTGCAATATTATTATTGTATTGATGAGATTGATGTGTTCTACAGATGCTGGTCACCTCGGCATCTCCCGCACCCTAAGACCATTGCTATCAGGAAATGGGTCGTGACAAGAACCTAATAACACTATTTAATATAGACATTTATATTCAAAACTATTCATCGATATTTAATGTCCATTTATTAGTTATTAATCCTATGAAAAATTCGCTAGAGTTTTGTCTATAATTCAATCTAATTCTCAATATAAATAGCATCAAATCATATTTTTTCAATGTCTCAACTTGCAAGAAACACACTCTCAATTGTTTACCAACCTTATGTCCTCAACTTTAAAATTCAATAATCATAGATGACACTTCTAAATTTCTTTCATATTATATCATAATCAATATTAACCAGTATCATTTTCGGTATCACAGTCTTTGTCATTATCACTATCATTGCTTTCCATTATCAGTATCAATCATTAGACATTTTACTTATGTTGCATATCTTTTTATTTGTCAGTTACAAGCATAACATAATTTAATCACTATATAACAACTGTCACTATCAATTATTCACATAATTCTATATTTATTTTCTTTTATCTAAATATAGTACCATAGAGCTCTAAGAAGTTACACATAAGACCTTTAAAGAATAAACTCTATCTTGATGTACTTGACGTCTCAAATTGGAGAAGGAATTGACTTGGAAACAACCTCCTCTATCTCATTCCTGTAAAATATTAAACCACTATATGACGAGTATAACATATTCAGTGAATTACATATACATCATGATACATGTATGGGTGGGGTAATAGTGAAGAATATAAGATGAATAGTAACAATGAACAAAAAATATTAATAAACACTTTTTCATTGGGAACACAATTAAATATGTGAACAGGGGGCACATCACTGTATCATTGTATCTCTATATCATTATATCACTATATCACTGTATATGTAAGGCAGGCCAGACCTCACGGTTAAGACAAATCCCCTCCCAGCTAGGATCCTAGACAATTATCACTGTCTAGAGGGCCATTGTGCATAATGCCAATGGATTTCCCACACTGCCCTATCGGTCGAGTAGTTCTGTCAAGAACACATATACGAAATGATGGAAACTATGGATATCATCAATGGAAACTATGGATATCATCAATAGAACACTGGTTATACAAAGGGTACAATAGTAGTTTAAAAACACTATCATAATCATTTTGGCAATAATTTTCAATAATAAGTCAGATATTTACTGAAATCACTTAGGGTCAGTAAACAATACAATTGCAGTTCAGTAGCAATGAATCACTTTAGGCTTGGTTCACCGTTAGCTATAACAAAGAAACACTTGGTCATCAAAGAACAATGCTCATTTAAATGAAATGGATCATGTTATGATAAGGAACATGTACAATGTTGTATAAATAATTCACCTCACTGAGCACTTTACTGTTACACTTTCCATTTCCTTTTTATTTGGTCCATTACTTTAGTACTCATGGTACTCTTCATTATCTTTTACTCATTCTTGACTCTACATATTCAATTAATTCTAATTTAGATACTAACTAACATGAAATTACGTTAATTACACTTATATTAAAGAATTTTCTAAAATGTTAAATTTCTGGATTGTGCCTCTATGATAACCCTCATTGGCAGCCTGGTTTCTGTTTACCACATCTTTTCCTACACTTATCCAATTACTTTAATTTTTTTTTCTTATTTAAACTAGACATATCCAAATCTAACATATCCAAAATTCACTTTAATCTCATTACTACACAATTTATAGTGACCTTTTGAAGTTAATCATGTTGTCAACATTGCTGCCCTGCAATTTTCATATGAGCATACTCTGTTCTTTTGCCTATAACAAAATATATACTTATCCAATTGTTGAAATTCTAATATCTACTTAAACTAGATATTAATATTATAACATATTCAAATTTCAGGCCATTTGGATTACTGTACAATTATTAGTGAATTTTCATAATTAACCTACTGTTCTAGAATCTTTATCCGGACAGACTCTATTTCCCTATCTATAATTAATTTCATGGTCATCCAATTACAAAATCCTTTTAAAATCATTTAATTAACATATTTACCACTTTCCCTAATTTAGATTCTAAGATCTCCATATCAATAGAACACAGTAACCTTTATTCTGTTTACAAATCAATTCGGGCAGATGACACTTATAGCTAACTATCTATTAAACTAAAAATCTAATTATAAAACCCTTTTACATGACTCTATATAAGACATAAATGAACATTTTTAGTGTTGAATACTTTTTCTAATTCTATCTCTATCATTCTGTACAATAAAAACACACTAGCATTTTCCCTGAAACTCTGATTCCAAGCCAGTCATGACTTTTGCCTAATAACTCTCTTCTCACTTAGAATTTATTCAATTTATTTTACAATCATATAATTGACATATTTATCAACAACTTTCATGTTTTGAGCATCGTCAAATTCATTCATTAGAATTTCGGAATACTAGTTATAAATTACTACCTTAAAACATATTCCAGAACCCTTATAAACCCTATTTCATCTTTATCTTTCATAGCTCAATTCAATCAATTCTCTACTTAATTAAATTATAATAATCTTAAATATAATAAGAATACTAAATTTAAGAATCATACCTCATATTAAAATACTGAAAGTCCGTCCTCTTGCCCTTCCAAATTACTTGAATATCAATTTTCCATCTATTTTCTCCTTTGATCTTTTTTCCCTCATCAATTTCCCATCTAACTTTGGTTGGTTTCTATGGAAGGAATGTAAATTATTTTTGGTTATTCTTCTTTCTTGTGGTTGGGCCAAAAGGATGTAAATGGCCATCCACCACCTTCCTTTTATAGACCAATTTCATAAAAAAATCTTGAAAATTGGAGAGATTTGTAGAAAATTCTAGAAAATGGATGATTTGTCACTTTATAAAAATGGAAGGACTAATCTAAAATTCTCCATAATTTTCATGTGGGATGGCTACCCTTGTTTCTCATTAAATAATTTTATTTGTGGTCCTTATATTTTTTGATAATTATAATTTGGCCCACAATTTTTCATATTTGAAATTTTACCTCAAAATGTTCTGTAATTTATTATGTTTATTTTGTTGAGAATCAATATTCACCGTGGGGAATAAAATAACTTATTTTGGGCTGTACTATCATTTAAAATTACTCTTGGTTCAATTCTGTAACCTAAACAATGTGTTTACAAAATTTCCCCTAAAGTTGCTCTTATTTACGATTTTGCCACTCTATTATTTTTCCATCATTCCAATCACTTTTTCATCCTTTCTTTTTACCACTAAATATCACTATTTTAGTTTTCTTACTATTCATGTGTCTGTATTAAATAACTCTAAATTCGATACAAAATTAATTCTTCAGACTGTATAATTATCTCCAGTATTTTTTTTGACCTGTATTTAAAATACTATCTATCCATTTTGTCACGTCCTGATTTCGAAAAGCGACAGTCCTAGGATGCAGGAGATGCCAGAAGCGATCGACACCCGTAGAACCCAACATCAGATACAATTACTAATTTCCATCAATTTATTAAATAATTACTTAATTATCATTCATTCTGTCAATCTATAATCTGTTTGTAAATTATATTGCAATTGGCTGTAACATTCATCATATCATACCATATCATTAATTATACTCTATAATATGCCATACATATATGTTCATAAACTAACTATACCATATATAACCCATGAAGCAGTTAGGATATGAACATACAAAAATATAGTGTTTAAAATTAATTACACTGTTATAGAAACTGCAGGAATCAACAAAGAGTCAAAAGTTGAGATTTTTGCCTCGTACTCGGTCCCTGGAAATGAGAAACAATGAAAGGGTGAGTATATAAGATACTCAGTGAATCTAATATGCATCGGTCAATAAATATATAATGGATCATTAATAAAGAACAAGCAGATGAAATAAATAAGTCAGTCTGCTCAAGAATAATTGGTTACAGAATCAAGTGACAGAAAGTGACTGTAAAGTCAATAATCATATCAATGGAAAGTATATCACATAGATAAGACAGATGTAGGGCCATGAAACTCATATAACATGTATCACCATGTATTAGTGAACATAAGACTGATCAGGTCTTATGGCTAGGACTGTTAACCATTCCCAGCTAGGGTATCATTAAACAATGTGCATATTGCCGACAGTATGTACCCATTACCCTGTCGGAGCGGCAGCTCTGTCAAATCACATCGGAGTCAATAAAAGTAAGCAATAAGTCAATAGATACCATTACACAATAATGGTATCACCAAGTATCAATAATTCATTATCAATCAATTCAAATAGCAATAGACCTAATGGAATAGCAATAGCAAGTAGATATACAATGACAAAGGATTTGGCAAATAATAATGGGATGGAATATAGGTTGGTCTTATATGAACAAAAGGTTGACACAATTGGCATACCAATGTTGCTGGTGACGATAACATTCAAATGGTAGGCCTATAGATTTTGAACTAGGCATTTTGTCAAACACTTGGTAGGCAACATTGAATGAACAAATTGATAAGGTTTGGGTGTAACTCCAATATTGCTCCAATTATCAACAGTAATACACAATATAAGCAATTGAATAAGTATTAGCTATACAACAATAGACAACATTTAAAGGATCAAAATGGCAAGGAAAAATCATAGGAAAAACAAGCAAAATCCTAGGCAATGAATAGTAACCTAGGTTCGGCCAACAATGGAAAAAAAAAATGGAAGATTCCAATTAATATTATAATACATTAGGCATGTAATTTGATGCATAAAAGACTCACGTTTGAAAAATTGATTTTACACCTAAAGCTTTAAAGGAGGCAAAATTCACAACTTTGTAATTCTTTATTTTCTACAACAAACCAATCACAAATAATTCATCCATTAGCCTCCAATTAACATATTCTAAGCTTAATTAACATAAGCTAACTCAAAATATAATAGCTAATTCAAACAACTTAGGTTAGGGGTTGGGAAAATTGGGGAAAAATACCAAATGCATTAATTGATGCAATCAAATACAAAACTCATTCTATTTGACATCTATAACATCTAAATCAAATATAAAATCAAACAAATCAACTCATTACCTCTTAAGGATAGTTGGGACGAAATCTACAATGAGTTAGTTCTTGAAATTCTTTGATTTTCCAAGCAAATCAAAGATGGAAATCAAAAGATTGATGGTTTGATTTCAAGTTTTCTTTGATTTTCCTTAAGAAATTTGAAAGAAATTGGTAGGAAGAATAAGATGGAATTTTTGGCCAAAGAGAGGAGAAGAAGAAGAAGATGAAGAAAAATGGCTAAGTGTGGCTTATATACTAAGTCATAAATGGCAAATTCCATTTTGGTCCTTAAACTTTTCATAAATTATACTTTAAACTTTCCATAAATTATACTTTTGCAACATTTCTTTCTTAAAATTCTTATGTGGAAATTGTCCTTAAAATTTTTTTTTTGTATTCCTTAGTATCTATTTTAACCTATTTATTTTTAAATTAACATTATTCTTATCGCTATGATTCTCTATATTCATATTGTCTATTATACCACAATCTGGGGTGTTACAATAAAATGGCTGGGATATTTTTATTTTCAAAACCACATAAATCTTGCCAATCGCTAAACGGATTTTTAAAAACTACACTGAGTAACATTCATTTTTCGCCGATTTACCCCCCTTAAAATGTCATTCGTGATTTTAAACAAACACCGTCATGTTAATGAAAATCACGACTGGCGTTTTTTTCCCAGCACAACGAGCGTTCTTCTTCCTACAACGTACAAACAAACACCCCCTATATAGCAATATAGGCTGACAAATGTCAAAACCCATAAGCTGACAAGTATCAAATTCTCAATATCCAATTAAATTTCAGACATATTCAAATGTATAATTTAAATTCCTAATATCCAAATATATATATAATTAAATTCAAACCCAATTAAATTTCAAAAAATTCAAATTTTACATTTAAATTCTCAATATCCTTACATATATATATATCCAAACTCAATTAAATTTCAAACACATCCAAATTTTGCATTTAAATTCCTAATATTCAAATTGTATTCGTTTATTTGTAATTTTGCAACTTAGGAGATTAATCAAAATGTATTTTTTAATATTTTTTCTCTCATCTTTCTTCTCATTAATTTTCTTATATTTTTTAAAAAATATTTTTGTTCCTAAAAAAAATAATATATTGCTAATTCTATTTTGGGATAATTACTATAAAGTCTCTATATTTTATCATATTATACTAAAAAGTCCCTATATTTTCAAAATTATACTATAAAGTCTCCGTATTTTGGTTCCGTTAAATTTAAGATCCTTCTATTAAAAATTCTTTAAATCAATATAAAAAGTTTCATTCTAATTTTCACTCAAAATGCTATTGCTCTCAACAACACCAAAATTTTCATCTTCACCATCCCACCACCACCACCAAATTTAATAGTGTATAATATAAATTAATTAAAACCTTTTAAAATATAAATTAATTAAACTCAAACTCTTAACATAAATTTATTAAACTCAAACAATTCCGTTTGAAGAAACCCAAAAACCTAGAACTAAAACAACCTAAACGATTTCCTTTGAAGAAACCAGAAGATTAAACCCGTAGACAATGAATACTATTCTTTTCCTGCAATAAGAAAATAGTTTTTTCATTTCAAGGAAGGAAGGTGGACAATTCATTACCTACAAGACATATCATTGCTTTAACAATTGTAAGTTCACCAGGACAGAATAATTTATGACCTCAAGTTCTAGAAGATTAAACAATGGCATTTGTCCCCCCAAAATCAATCAAGTAATGCATACACATAATAAACTCACATTTTCAGTAAAATGTTAAATGAAATCAGAACTGGAAGCTACCTTGCCTACACAAGATGCCTACTAGCGACATTTGCCATTTTGTCTTCCCTTCTCACCTCTGCTACAAATGTTTACACTTAGCTCATTTTTTGCATTAGAAAGGGTGACTAGGAATTAGACAAATTTTCATCTTCATCACCACGTGATACCACCTCCTCACCTCATCTACATCCATAAACATCGCCTCCTATGAATATCCACAAGAACCACATCACAAATCTCAACCATTTTCTCCAGCTTCTCAGGCAATATGTCCCCACCAACACCAACTACTGTTCTAAAATCAAATCTTGCGTCTGGAAGATCCGTTGGCTTAATCAAGTCACAAGCATAAACCCATTTCAAGACTCAATATTGGTGACTATTATTGTGTACACCAAAATCAAAATAAGCATAATCAGAACCCGTGTGTGTCATGTCCACCAAAATATAAGATCTCAATCCAGATTTTACATCGATGTTGTTATTGGAAGGAAAATGGTTCTTTTAGTCGGTGATTTGACTAAACAACCTTGGGCAAAGGCAAGAGTTAAAGGGTTAGAAAAAACCAAATTCTTATTCTTAGGCCAACAAAAGATAAGGCTAAATTGGTGAAAGAACCCAATTTGGAGAAAATTGGTGAAGAAGGTACGAATCAACCCCAGAAATACAAGATAAGGCTACTGATATTGTTACTTCTAATTTCAATACCAATTATTTGGACAATGATGTTGTTTATGAAACACTAGAATTGCAAAACAATATTGAATCTATATTTGTGCATGGGAGAGATGCAAATGTGGAATTTGATTTGGTGAAAAAGGGTATTTTGGGTGTGAAAATAAATGTTTTAATCAAAGTTTGACTTTTGATATTTGACTAACGAAAAAAGGCCTAAAAATGGACGGAAGGACCTCACAGTTTAAGGGAATCAAAATACAGTAACTTTATAGTATAATTTTAAAAATACAGGAATTTTTTAGTATAATATGGCAAAATATAAGGACTTCATAGTAGTTATCCCTTCTATTTTTTTTTTTTACTTTGTAGATTATGTCATGAAGATATGATTTTGTAGATGATATCACCCCTGTCAAAGAAACTTAGAAAATTAAAATTAGGATTATTCGGTTGTGGAATATGCTGTAATAACCCGAACGATTATTAATGGAAAACCCAAATTGGATAGGAATTTTTTTTTTTAAATTCTCCAGGGAGCAATAACCCAAAATTTATCAAAGATAATGAAAAATAGACATTAAAGTGAATTATAGAATTTAATTGAGAATTAAATCGAATAAAATGGGCAATATGAACATAGTTGAAAATGCTAGAGTATTAAAAATCATAACAAAGTAAATTGAAACTACTTAAGAATTAATTAATTGATTAATTGCTAATTAATCAAGAGTTGCCTAAAATGTCAACAAAAGTGGCTAAATAATTATTTATATATCTATAGGTATATATCTATAATTATTTATATAATTTAAAATGATTTAATTATGATTTTCTTTTCTTTATTTCTTTTTCTTTATTTCTTTTCCTTATTTACTTTTCTCTAATTTTTCTATTGGGCCATTTGTTACATATATAGATAAATATAATAAGAAGCCTTCATCTTCTTCAATTTCTTCTCCCATGGCCGAAATATTGAAGCTTCTCCTCATAGGAAAATTTTCTTCTTAGCTTCCTAAAATCATTTGATCTATCACAAATTCCTTCACAAATAATTCTTCCCCCAACTTCTAATTGAATTATTTGGGCTTAGATTGAGATTTGGAGCAATTTTTCTCCAAGATAAATTTCTTAATAAGTTTTGAAATTCATTTTTGATGAGTTATTTGAATGATTAAATGATTGGGCGATATGTTTAAAGTAGAGAAAGTGATTGGGAATTCTGAAATTTTCTGTCTTAGGAATTTCCTATGACTTGGTAGAAATTTTGGGTTCCATTTTTATATCCTTAAATATAGAATTTGAAAATATGCAAAACACAAAAGTTGTAACTGTGTATGTGTAGAATATATATTCTTCAGAAAGTTTTGACTGAATCATTCTATGTTGGGAGATATGAGTCTCCAAACATGACTGACTCGGATAGGGTTTCCTTTCTGTGAAATTCCTGAGACTCAGTAGAAAGTTGGAGCTAAGTTTTGAGGTCTTTAATGTAGGAATTTGACAATATTCTAAACATGAAAGTTATAAATATACATGTCAGAAATATTTTTTCCTTTGTAATTTTTGTTAAATTCTCACTGTATTGTTAACTATGGACCCCTGAGACAGACTAGCTCAGGTTAGGGTTTTAGAAGTGTAACCCTTCTGAAATTGATAAATATGAGGATCTTTGGATCCAAATCAGGGGAAAAATAAAAATATAAGAAATATGTCATTATGTCTTAGCTAAAATTCAGTAAAATAGAGTAGCATTTGGATTTGCACATAATGAGTTACAAGTGAAATATTAGGGTATGTTCAGGTAGAAATTTTAGGATTTTTGAATGTTGTTTAGAATTTAGGTTTACTTGTTTTATGGTAATGTAATTAGGTTTCTAAATTGAGATTTATGTTTTTTATAGCTACACAAAGGAGAGATAAAGGAAAAGACAAGAAAGTAGAAGACCACCCTTTTTGTTTGTGCTAGGTGGTTGGACACATTGGAATTTTGGGGTGAGTAACATATATGTTTTTTTACTTGTTGTCTTTGTATATTGTTCCTTGAATCTTCCCTAAAAAATTGTTTTATTATTAAAGTCTCTTGATTATATAGTCATTGTTAATTGAATCCTTGATATATAAATGTATTGATTGGTGTTCATTATTGGACAACATTTTTACTTACCCTATATATGGGACCATTGACAGTACTACTATCCCGATAGGGTAGATGTTTGTTCATCGGGCATTGTGCACAGTGTATTGTATTGGAGACCCTATCTAGGAGGGGGTTAAGGTCCTAGACGTACAGTTTGATCAACCGTATGACTATTGACATGCTACTTAATTGCAGCCTCTGTCCATTGTTCATTGGATTTTGCTAACTATAATGGATATATAACATTTGGTTCATAGACTTTTCTTGCAAGTGACCAATGTTATTGATTATATGATTGTTCCTATTGAACCATATTGTACTTGAAACTTAATATTGAATTCTATTGGAAACCTTATTTCTTGGTATTGATATTATTATCTTGGAATATTGTAATTTATTATTGAATGACCTTCTTTGTGAGTACCTAGCCTCACAAGTAAGTGAATATATATGTTATTCACTGAGATTTGTCTCACTCCTTTGTGGCTTATCCTTTTTAGGGTTTGATAGATAGCGACGATTCCATTTCCTCTTTCTTCCTTCAGGAGTGGAATTTTCCTTATCTATGTAATGACTTCTTAATTGTATTTATGGATATTTCTGTAGTAGCTCCACGGTATGTAATAATGACTTTAGTAATGATATTGTAAAAATGGAGCTATGTTAATGAGATGTAATTATTACACTATATATGCAGTGTAAAGTATTGGATTTGGAAAAATGATAACAAATATGGAATGTACATTATAGTATGAGATGAGTATGGGAATAGAAGTGTTGATTTGTGCAGGTTGTGTTAATGTTGGTTATGAAGAGAGGGACTTTGGGTCCTGGGTATTAGATTGTAAAAGTAGAGTAGTTATGGCAAATTTTCTGTAGAAAATGCAAAATGGGATTCTACGAGTTTAGGTGGCCTTATGCCTCCCCATACCCTAGGACCGTCATATCTCCTAAAATGGGGGATGTGACAGAGTTGGTATCAGAGCAAAGAAATAAAGGAAACGTAATTAACTAGGTATAAGTGTCTTAAGTGTATAAGTGTACCATGAAGCATTAGGATTCCTATAACATCAATTGTTGTTATTTGTTATGTGTCCATCTGTGTTCCGCTAATTGATATCTATTCCTTTTGTGTGTTTTTAGAATATGCCACCAAGAGGATGTCAAAGAGGTAGGGGACGGGGCAGAGGTGATGTTCATCTGGAATCTGTTAAAAGAGGTTCTTCTCGATCTGGTAGGAGAAGGGAGGCTGAGGAAGTTTCCCAAGTAGCACTAGATAGAGCTGAATCAGTTGAACCGCCACATATAAGAAGAAGAAGAGATAAAGAAAAGGAGGTTATGGCAAAGAATGTTGATATAATGAATGAAGTATTGATGAGAGAAAATGTGTTGTTAAGTAAAGAAATAAAAGAGTTGAGGAGACGCAGGCCAGATAATATGCCTGTACCACACCCAGCACCTGTAATTCCTCCACTAGTAGTAGTGCCACCTCCTGTGGTTTCACCTGCAGCACCGATGGTTAGACGGATTATTGATGAAGGGGGACTTACTATGTTCAGTTTTCTAAAACTTGGACTACCAAAGTTTGGAGGTGAGCAGGGAGATAACCCTAGCTCTTTCTTAGATCGTATAGAAAAGGTGGTGAAGATGTTGCCTTATCCTGATACCAGGGCTATTGAGTTGATTGGTTTACTGCTAAATGATAGAGCTTAGGGCTAGTTTGAGAGGTACATTGGGAAGCAGCTGTATGGAGATAATCCGCCTACCTGGGCTGAGTTTAAACAGGTTATGCTTGATGAGTTTCTTACAGAGGGAGAAAAGAGCAAACATATGATACAATTTGAAAGATTAGAACAGGAAAGTTTGATTGTACTAGAGTATGCTAAGGAATTTTTGAGGCTAGCAAAATTTGCTAGACAAATTGTTCCTAATGAAGCTGCCGAGATCCATAGGTTCAGAAGGGGACTGTATGCTTCCCTCCACAACTCACTGTTAGTAGTGGAGTTCACATACTTAACAAAGTTGATTGATAGCGCAACTCAGATGGAAGAAAAATATAGGGATGAGAGGGCAAAAAGAGAGCAGAGAAGGAGATATAGAAATAGGGGACAAAGCAGTCAGAGGAGAATAGAAGAACAGAGCTATCAGAGTAGGCCTACAAAGAGTGGTTTTAGGCCTTCACAGAGCCAGCCAGTATCTAGTATGGGTAGAGGGAAAAGTAGATCCGAGGTTGTTTCATCAACTCCTCGAGCATCTGCTAGTGTATATTGGACAGATCAGCCCTCACAGAGTACTCCTGTATGTGAGACTTGTGGCAGACGGCATTCGGGTGCATGCCAATAGTTGACAGGGGCTTGCTTGAGATGTGGCCAGCAGGGCCATTTTATTAAAGACTGTCCACTCACCATAGGTCAGCAAAGTTAGCAGAGAGTTACTGTATCCTCACAACCTACAGTTCAGCAGACTTAAGGTATCTATAGACCCCCAGTAGGCAGAGGTAAAGGCCAGAATACTGCATAAGGTTCTTCTCAGCCCTCCTCAGGCAGAGGTTAGGGTAGAGTATTCGCCCTTAATCAGCAGGAGGCAAGAGCATCTAACACAGCTGTGGAAGGTATGGTTTTGATTCAAACTGAGTTGGCTAGAGTTTTGTTTGATACTGGTACTACCCACTCTTTTGTATCTTTTGCTTATGTAAACAAATTGGGAATGGATAGTAGTCAAATGGAAATGCCATTAGAGGTTTCCACACCCTTAGGAGATACTATTGTAGTAGATAGAGAGTACAAAAACTGTAGAGTGGGAATTGATGGGAGAAACATATCAGTAACTTTAATTGAATTACTAGTGTTAGAACTGGTTATTATATTGGGTATGGATTGGTTATCACAAAATGAGCTTCTATTGATTGTTATGAAAACAAAATAGAATTTAAACTGAAAGGGAAGCAGAGTTTTGTGTATCAAGGTGAGAGAATGGGGGTGATGATGAATGTAATTTTAGCCATTGGAGGCGACTGTTACGGAAGGGATGTGAAGCTTATTTAGCACATGTAGTGGATACCCGGGCAACTAGTTTCGATATTACTCATATTCCTATGGTAAATGAATTTGTGGATGTATTTCCTGAGGAGTTACTAGGTTTACCATCGAAGAGGGAAATTGAGTTTGAAATAGAAGTTTTGCCGGGAACTAATCCAATATCCATTCCTCCGTATAGAATGGCACCAACTAAATTGAAGGAGTTGAAGATCCAGTTGCAAGAATTGCTGGATAAAGGGTTCATACAACCCAGTAGTTCACCATGGGGTGCGTTGGTTCTTTTTGTGAAAAAGAAAGATAGATCTTTGCATGCATTATCAACAACTTAATAAGGTGACAATTAAAAATAAATAACCATTGTCGAGAATAGATGATCTCTTTGATCAATTGCAAGGTGCTAGTTGTTTCTCAAAGATTGATCTGTGATTGGGTTTTCATCAGTTGAGAATTAGGAAGGAAGATGTGATGAAAACTGCTTTTAAAACTAGATATGGTCATTATGAGTTTCTGGTATTGCCTTTTGGGTTAACAAATGCTCCTGCCGCTTTTATGGATCTGATGAATTGGATCTTTAAACCGTTCTTAGATAGATTTATTATTATTTTCATTGATGACATCCTTATTTATTCTAAAAGCAAGGAGGAACATGAAGAACATCTGAGAATAGTATTACAGACTCTTTAGGAGCATCAATTATATGCCAAATTCTCGAAATGTGAATTTTGGCTTTTTGAAGTGTATTTTCTAGGTCATGTTATCAGTGAAGAGGGTGTTACAGTTGATCCCAAAAAGGTCGAAGCAGTTGTAGAATGGCCTAGACCAACTAATATGATCGAGATTCGTAGTTTTCTGGGAATGGCTGGTTATTATTGTCGTTTTGTGAAGGATTTTTCCAAGATAGCCATGCCATTAACTAGATTAATAAGAAAGCAAGTCAAGTTTCAGTGGGATGATGCTTGTGAAGAGAGTTTTCAGAAGCTCAAAACTTGTCTCACTACAGCTCCAGTATTAGCATTACCTACAGACATCGGTGGATTTGCTGTTTACTGTGATGCTTCAAGGGTGGGACTTGGATGTGTATTGATGCAGCATAGGAAGGTGATTGCTTATGCATCCTGGCAATTAAAGAAGGAAGTAAATTATCCCACACATGACTTGGAAATGGCAACAGTTATTTTTGCATTAAAGATTTGGAGACATTATCTGTATGGGGAAAAGTGTGAAATCTTTACCAACCATAAAAGTCTTTAGTATATTATGCAACAAAGAGATTTGAATTTACGATAGCGAAGATGGGTGGAACTAATCAAAGATTATGATTGCCAGATACTTTATCATCCTGGTAAAGCAAATGTAGTAGAAGATGCTTTAAGTAGGAAGTCAATGGGCAGTCTATCTCACATTGCGGTAAGTAAAAGACCGTTGATCAAACAGTTGAAAGAGTTGTTCAATATGGGTATCCAGTTGGAGATTACTGATTATTGGTATGGCTCCATATGAGGCATTATATGGCCGGAAGTGTCGATCACTAGTGTGTTGGATAGAAGTAGGTGAAAAGGCAATTGAAGTGCCTGATTTGATTCAAGAGACTATGGAGAAAGTACCAGTGATCGGAGAAAGAATCAAAACTGCTTTCAGTCGTCAAAAAAACTATGCGGATCCAAAGAGAAAGGATGTACAGTTTTTTATAGGTGAACATGTATTTTTTAAAATTTCTCCTATAAAAGGAGTGATGAGATTTGGGAAGAATGGGAAATTATCACTTAGGTATTTAGGACCATTTGAAATATTGAATAGAGTTGGCAATGTGTCATATCGCTTAGCTCTTCCTTCGAGCTTAAGCCATGTACATCCTGTCTTCCTTATTTCTATGTTAAGAAAGTATGTATCAGATTCATCACATGTTCTTCCAGCGCAAGAAATTGAAGTAGATAAAGACTTGTCATATAAGGAAATTCCTATTCAGATTGTGGATAGACAAGTGCGGAAGTTAAGGAATAAAGAGATTCCGATGGTGAAAATACTATGGAGAAATCAAAGTACTGAGGAGTCCACCTGGGAAAGCGAATTTCTTATGCAACAGAAGTAACCTCATCTGTTTTCTTCATGAGGTAAGACTGTTTTTAAATTCGAGAACGAATTTAATTGTAGGGAGATAGAATGTAATAACCCGAACAATTATTAATGAAAAATCCAAATCGGGTAGGAATTTTTTTTTTAAATTCTCCAGGGATCAATAACCGAAAATTTATCAAGGACAATGGAAAATAGACATTAAAGTGAATTATAGAATTTAAATGAGAATTAAATCGAATAAAATGGACAATATGAACATAGTTGAAAATGCTAGAGTATTAAAAATCATAACAAAGTAAATTGAAAATACTTAAAAGTTAATTAATTGATTAATTACTAATTAATCAAGAGTTGCCTAAATTGTCAACAAAAATGGCTAAATAATTATATATATATCGATAGGTATATATCTATAATTATTTACATAATTTAAAATGATTTAATTATGATTTTTTTTGATTAATTACTAATTAATCGATTAATTACTAATTAATAAAGAGTTGCCTAAATTGTCAACAAAAATGGCTAAATAATTATATATATATCGATAGGTATATATCTATAGTTATTTATATAATTTAAAATGATTTAATTATGATTTTTTTCTTTATTTCTTTTCCTTATTTACTTTTCTCTAATTTTTCTATTGGGCCATTTGTTACATATATAGATAAATATGATAAGAAGCCTTCATCTTCTTCAATTTCTTCTCCCATGGCCAAAATATTGAAGCTTCTCCTCATAGGAAAATTTTCTTCTTAGCTTCCTAAAATCATTTGATCTATCACAAATTCCTTCACAAATAATTCTTCCCCCAACTTCTAATTGAATTATTTGGGCTTAGATTGAGATTTGAAGCAATTTTTCTCCAAGGTAAATTTCTTAACAAGTTTTGAAATTCATTTTTGATGAGTTATTTGAATGATTAAATGATTGGGTGATATGTTTAAAGTAGAGAAAGTGATTGGGAATTCTGAAATTTTCTGTCTCAGGAATTTCTTGTGACTTGGTAGAAACTTTGGACCCCATTTTTATATCCTTAGATATAGAATTCGAAAATATACAAAACACAAAAGTTGTAACTGTGTCTGTGTAGAATATATGTTCTTCAGAAAATTTTGACTGAATCCTTCTGTGTTGGGAGATATGAGTCTCCAAACATGACTGACTCGGATAGGGTTTTATGTCTGTGAAATTCCTGAGACTCAGTAGAAAGTTGGAGCTAAGTTTTGAGGTCTTTAATGTAGGAATTTGACAATATTATAAACATAAAGTTATAAATATACATGTCAGGAATATTTTTTATTTTTTTAACTTTTGTCAAATTCTCATTGTATTGTTAAATATGGATCCCTGAGACAGACTGGCTCGGGTTAGGAATTTCAGAAGTGTAACCCTTCTAAAATTGGTAAATATAAGGATCTTAGGATCCGAATCAGGGGAAAATCAAAACATGAGAAATATGTCATTATGTTTTAGCTAAAATTCAGTGAAAACAGAGTAGCATTTGGATCTGCACATAATGAGTTATAAGTGAAACATCAGGGTAAGTTCGGGTAGAAATTTCAGAATTTCTGAATGTTGTTTAGAATTTAGGTTTACTTGTTATATGGTAATGTAATTAGGTTTCTAAATTGAGATTTATGTTTATTATAGCTACACAAAGGAGAGATAAAGGAAAAGACAAGGAAGTAGAAGACTATCCTTTTTGCTTGTGCTAGGTGGTTGGACACATTGGAATTTTGGGGTAAGTAACATATATGTTTTTTTACTTGTTGTCTTTGTATATTGTTCCTTGAATCTTCCCTAAAAAATTATTTTATTATTAAAGTCTCTTGATTATATAGCCATTGTTAATTGAATCCTTGATATATAAATGTATTGATTGGTGTTCATTATTGGACAACATTTTTACTTACCCTATATATGAGACCATTGACAGTATTACTCTCCCGATGGGTTAGATGTTTGTTCATTGGGCATTGTGCACAGTGTATTGTATTGGAGACCCTATCTAGGAGGGGGTTAAGGTCCTAGATGTACATTCTGATCAACTGTATGACTATTGACATGCTACTTAACTGCAACCTCTGTCCATTGCTCATTGGATTTTGCTAACTGTCATAGATATAAAACATTTGGTTCACAATCTTTTCTTGCAAGTGACCAATATTATTGATTATATGATTGTTCCTATTGAACCATATTATACTTGAAACTTGATATTGAATTCTATTGGAAACCTTATTTCTTGATATTGATATTATTATCTTGGAATATTGTAATTTGTTATTGAATGACCTTCTTTGTGAGCACCTAGTCTCACAAGTAAGGGAATATATATGTTATTCACTGAGATTCGTCTCACTCCTTTGTGGTTTATCCTTTTCAGGGTTTGATAGATAGTGACGATTCCATTTCCTCTTTCTTCCTTCATTAGTGGAATTTTCCTTATTTATGTAATGACTCCTTATTTGTATTTATAGATCTTTCTATAATAGCTCCATGATATGTGAATT
>CANXYC010114892.1:0-21032 GCA_948193065.1 Aleurites moluccanus | reverse complement strand
ATGGAATTAATCTATTTCCATCAAAAATTGAAAGAAAACTATAAGAAATGGTGGTGGTGGATGGTGGCCGAAATGGTGGAGAGAGAAGAATGAAGTTTGCTGCAACTTTTCCTTTGATAAAGATGATGAACAATGGAGAGGCGGGAAAAATAAAATGAAATATCAAAGGTATGATCCAATGGTTTAGGTTTTATGGTAATTTTGGTGAAACCTAGCCATCCAACCATCCATTTTCCTTAGTTTTATACTATTGGTTCATCTAAAATAAACTAAAGTGGCTAACATGTACATTTGACACACCAAATCCAAAACCAAAGCCAATAATCCCATACTTCGAGCTTATGATAGCAATTGTGTAACCTATTCATCTAACCATCCATTTCTTCATCATTTGATCCAATGGTTAGATTTAATCAAGCCTAAAACAATTCCATAAGGTTGCATACACTCTATAACTCCATATTTTAAAAGAAAAGACCAATTTACCCTTAGTTCAACCGAAGCACCTCAAGCACCTCAATTGAGCAACTTGCCGGGAACCATTTTCAATCGAGTATATTTCTCCAACTATTATTCAAATAAAATAAATAATATCATTTTCAAGTCCTGAAATTATTTTCTACCTTCAAATATAGTGTTAAATCCATCAAAATCTAAAGGGGGTGTGAAATGACCATTTTGCCCCCAGTTCATCAAAAACTCAAAATTTCTCGATTTTGTCCTAATAGCCTTTAAACCACTTCTATGCATAAAATCAACTCATATAACATGCATAACTATCAATTTCATGCATAAATACATAATAATATCATGTTCAAAAGAAAGGAAAAATTTCCCCCCTAAGTTCCTTTTTAAGGGTTAGATCAAGTTTAGGCTGAGGTGTTACAGAGACTATGGAAAAGGTGCCTATGATCAGAGAGCGGATGAGGACTGCCTTCAGTGGGCAGAAGAGTTATGCTGATCCGAAGAAGAAGGATGTATATTTTGTAGTTGGTGATCATGTCTTCCTTAAGGTCTCACCGATGAGGGGTATTATGAGATGTGGGAAGAGGGGAAAGTTATCACCAAGATTTATAGGCCTGTTTGAGATTCTTGAGAGGATAGGCAATGTGGCCTATAGATTGGCTCTTCCATCTAGTATGAGCCACATACATCCAATTTTCCATTTGTCGATGCTGCGGAAGTATGTATTTGATCCATCTCACATATTGGAGGTTCAGGATATGGGTCTCAATGAGGACATGTTGTATGAGAAGCTTCCAGTGGAGATTGTTGATCAACAGGTTAGACAACTACGAAATAAGGAGATTCTGATGGTTAAAGTGCTTTGAAGGAACCAGTCCATGGAGGAGTGCACTTGGGAGAGTGAGCAGGAGATGAGGAGCAGATATCCATTCCTGTTTCAGCAGTGAGGTATGTATTTATTTAAATTCGAGGACGAATTTATTTGTAGGGGGTAGAATATAATACCCTAGAAATTCCTAACTCATATGCATGATTTAGACCTCAGTATGTGGTTCAAAAGTCTTGAAATAATGGGAAATAATTTTAGAGACAGTTAGAAAGTAAACTAGTTACTTTTCTGGAAAGCAGCGGTGTCGGGAACACTGCCGAGAAATTAGCAGTCCGATCAATAGAATAATTTCTGAATTGGACTAGGGGTAAAAGATCACCATAATGCATGTATAATTTTGGTAAAAAGAAAGAAGTGAAAATCATTTAGGAACACTGAAAAAGTAACCAATGGCAAAATCATAAATAAAAGGAACTTTAAGGTGAATTGTGGAAATTGGTCGGTCGAAGTTATAGAATGACTCTGAAACCAATTTTATAAATAAGTGTAAATTAAAATAACCTTATTGACTTCCCACTTCGAATTCTAAATCCTGACAGAATTGACATAATAAATTACAGAAGAATTTAGAGTCAAAGTGTAACTTATGGAAGTTTAGGGACCAAGCTGTAATTTGACAATTGATTTTTGTATTTAAACAACACTTAGAAAATTTTGGCTCATCTTCTTATTCATCTTCTTCCTTGGCCGAAACCTCGACCTCCCATTTCCCATCCATTTCTTATTTATTTTACATCAAATTTCATAGAAAAATTGAGTTCTAACCTAGTTCTCCCAATTGCCACCATTAGTTTGCTTGGAGGAACAAAGGAATTCAAGGAAAAACTCTCCAAAGATTTTGGCAATCTCACCACCAAGAGGTAACCAATTAGTTAGTTTGTTTTTATGGTTTAGTTAGATGATTTTAAGCTTGAATTTGATGGGTTTTATGTTAGATTGCATCAATTGATGAAAATTGATGAAAATGCATAAATTTTCTATCTTGATTGAAGTTGTATGAAAGGGTTTGATGATTTAGTGTTAGTTTATGTTAATTAATTCTATCTTGGTTGAAGTTGTATGAAAGGGTTTGATGATTTAGTGTTAGTTTATGTTAATTAATGTTAGAATATGTTAATTGGAGGTTAATAGACAACTAATTAGTGGTTACTTTGATGTAGAACATAAGTTGTGATAAATTTGCCCTAATTGGCTCATTTGGAGAATTATGGGGAAAAATCAATTTTTCAAAGAAATTTGGAAGCATAGGTGAGTCTTATATGCATCCTTTATCATGCTTAATGCATTGAAATGTTGATTGGAAACCATATGTAAAAACTAGCTCTTCGTCGAACCACTTTTACTATTTATATGCCTTGATTTTGCTTGATTTTTGTCTTGAATTCCATAGCCATTTTGATCTATTTGATGTTGTTTAAAATTGTTTCTTTGATACCTATGGTGTTGTTGCAAATGTTGTTTATGGTTGATTCAAATGGGCAAGCCAAACTTGCACCAAAACCTAACTTATTGGATTGCCATTGTATGCCCACCAAGTGTTTGTGAAAATGCCGAATTGTTTTGTCTTTGGCCTATTGCTTTGTATTCCATCTACCATTTGAATGCCATTGTCGCCAACGATGTTGGCATGCGAATTGGCCAACCGTTTTTCTTTGCCAAGCCAACTTGTGTTCCATGTATTTGTTTAATACCAAACAAATTGCCTTTGATTATATATCATCTATATCAATGCCATTGATCTTATTGATAATTGATTGATTGATATTGGGCTTATTGATATGGAGGATACCATTATTGCATAATGGTGTCTATTGATATGTTGCTTCCCTATATTGATCTTAATGTGGCTTGATAGAGCTACTGCTCCGACGGGGTAGTGGGAAAATACTGTTGGCGATGTGCACATTGTATTATTGGTGCCCTAGCTAGGAGGGGTTACGGTCCTGGCCATAGGACCTGATCAGTCTTGTGCTCATTGATACTGATATGCTACTGGAGACTGTATGTTCGCATATAATCCATATTGATTCTACTAGAGATTGTATGATTTCATACAGTGCATCCCTTTATCTATCTTTTCATATGACACCGAGCCTATGCTATGTTCTTTGACTATTCTGTAACCTGTTACTGATTCTATATATTGTTATCTTGACCTATTGGCACCATTGTTCCATTGTTACCTATTGATTATTTGATGATGCATATAGATTCACTGAGTATCTTATATACTCACCTTTTCTTTGTTTAACCATTTCAGGAGAGGAGTAGATTGCAGAATTCCATCGTCTGTCATCCAAGGATTTCTGCTTGTTGTCATTGATGTATATTTTCTAAATTTTGTATTTTGATGTTCATAATCTAGCTGCTCCATGGGGTATGTATGGGTTAGCTAGGAAATGAATAGGTATATATGTACGTGATGATATTATATGAGATGTATGATGATCCTATAGTATGATTATCCTATAGTATGATTTAATAACTATTACAGCCTATCGCACTAATTTACAGTAAGAATTATAAAATAGCAGAATGAATGGTAACTAGGTAAAATGAATAATTTATTGATGGTTATAGATTATGCATGTGATATTGGGTTCTATAGATGCTGATCGCCATTGGCATTTCTCGTATCCTAGAACCATCGTGATCCGAAAATGGGTCATGACAGAGGCACAAGGATCTAGCAATATGGTTACAGGTACTATTTTGATACAGAATGAGATTGCTGATGCTTTGTTTGACTCTAGTGCTACACATTCATTTGTTTCACCTCAGTTTGCACCTAAGTTAAATAAAGATAAACAATTGTTGAGTGTGCCTCTAGTGAAAGCCACACCTATGGGAGAGAGTATAGAAGTGGATTATTATTACCCTGGTTGTGTGATTGAAATAGATGATAACATTCTTCGTGTTGATTTGATTGAACTGCATGTGTTAGAGCTTGATGTGATCTTTGGTATGGATTGGTTAACGACACATCGAGCAGTTATTGATTGTTATAGATAGAGGGTTAATCTTTAGCCTGAGGGGCAGCCTGAATTTGAATTCCTGGGTGATCTACGGGAGTTTTGAATCAGTTTTGTTTCTGTTATCCAGGCTAGAAGGATGATAGGGAAAGGTTGTTTAGCATACTTGGCACATGTGATTGATGTGTAGAAGATTTCTATAGATATTGATCAGATACCATTAGTTTGAGAATTCTTTGATGTCTTCCTTGAAGAATTGCCAGGACTACCCCCAGATAGGGAGATAGAGTTTGAGATTGAGGTGTATTCAGGCACTGATCCGATATCCATTCCTCCGTACAGAATGGCACCAGCAGAATTGAAAGAATTAAAGGTGCAATTATAGGAGATATTGGATAGAGGATTTATTAGACCGAGCAATTCTCTGTGGGGTGCTCCAGTGTTATTTGTGAAAAAGAAGGATGACTCTCTGAGAATGTGCATTGATTATAGACAACTGAACAAGATGACAGTGAAGAATAGTTATCCGTTGCCACATATTGATGATCTGTTTGATCAATTGTAGGGTGCCAGTCATTTCTCTAAGATTGATTTGAGATATGGGTATCACCAATTGAGAATCAAGATGGGTGATGTACCCAAGACTGCTTTCAGGACCAGATATGGACATTATGAGTTTCTAGTGTTGCCATTCGGGTTGACTAATGCACCTGCTGCATTTATGGATTTGATGAACAAGGTGTTTAAGCAATTCTTGGATAAGTTTGTCATAGTGTTCATTGTTGACATTCTTATCTATTCCATGAGTGAGGAGGAGCATATAGAGCATCTAAGGATAGTATTGCATACACTTCGAGAGCATCAACTGTATGCTAAGTTGTCTAAATGTCAGTTCTGGCTAACAGAAGTGTGTTTTCTCGGTCACGTGATTTGTAATGATGGTATTATGGTAGATCCTTAGAAGGTTGAAGTAGTTGCAAATTGGCCTCATCCTTCTAGTGTTTCAGAGATCTGTAGCTTCCTTGGTATAGCAGGATACTACAAGAGATTTGTGAAGGATTTCTCCAGAATTGCTGCTCCGTTGACTAAGTTGACTCGGAAATAGGAGAGATATCTGTGGACTAATGAATGTGAGAGGATTTTTCAGACTTTAAAATCTTGCCTCACGAGTGCTCCAGTAATAATATTGCCATCAGAGGATGAGAAGTTTATAGTGTATTGTGATGCTTCTCGAATTGGATTGGGATGTGTTTTTATGCAGCTTTGGAAAGTGATTGCTTATGCTTCTCGATAGTTAAAGAAGCATGAGGTAAACTATCTGACCCATGATTTAGAGATGGTAGCAGTAGTGTTTGCACTAAAGTTCTGGAGGCATTATTTGTATGGATCTAAATGCGAGATATATACTGATCATAAGAGTTTTCAGTATATACTTCAGCAAAAGGATCTGAACCTCTGACAGCACAGATGGGTTGAATTGCTTAAGGATTATGATTGTGAGATCTTTTACCACCCGGGCAAAGCTAATGCAGTAGCTGATGCACTGAGAAGAAATCTATGGGCAGTTTATCTCACATCTGGTTGTCAGGAGACCTTTGATCCGTGAGATGCAGGAGTTAGCTGATATCGGTGTAGAGTTGGATTTGGGATCCCTGGTTCGAAACTAGGCTTTGATAGCCCAATTTTGGGTTCAGCCACTGTTAATTGATGACATAAAGATGGCATAGGATAGGGATCCATATCTACTAAAACTTAAGGGTGATGTTCAGAATGGTAAGGCAACAGAGTTCACTATAGAGAATGATGTATTGAAATGTGGGAAACAGATATGTGTACCCGACATTGATGGCCTACGAGATCAGATTATGAGAGAGGCTCACTATTCATCATATAGTGTACATCCTGGGATTACCAAGATGTACCATAATTTGAGGGATTTGTATTGGTGGTCTAGTATGAAGAGAGATATAGCTCTATTTGTCTCTACATGCTTAGCCTTCAGCAGGTTAAGTTTGAGCATCAGAAGCCATCTGGCTTGCTTTAAGAGATTGAGTTGCCAGAGTGAAAATGGGAGCAAATTACTATGGATTTTACAGTCGGTTTACCGAGGACTACACGAGGTTATGGCTCCATATGAGTTATTATAGATTGATTGACAAAGTCTGCTCATTTCCTTGAAGTGAAGACTACTTACTCTGTAGCTCAGTATGCACAGTTATATGTTGACAAGATTGTACGGCTTTCATGGAGTGCCAGTGATGATCATATTGGATAGGGGTACGAAGTTTACCTCTCTATTTTGGCAGAAGTTCCAGGAAGCTATGGGTACCTAGTTAAGGTTCAGTACAGCTTTCCATCCACATACCGATGGACAGTCAGAGAGGACTATCCAAACTTTGGAGGATATGTTCAGATTATATGTTCTAGATTTTAAAGGTAACTGGGATCAATATTTGCCACTGATTGAGTTCTCGTACAACAATAGTTAACATTCTTCTATCGCAATGGCTCCTTATGAAGCACTGTATAGTAGGAAATGCAGATCTCCAATGTGTTAGGTGGAACCAGGGGAGAAACAGATAGAAGGACTATGATTGATAAAGGAAACAGTGGAAAAGGTGTCTATTATTAGAGATCGAATGAAGACCGCTTTCAGCAGACAGAAGAGTCATGCTGATCTAAAGCGGAAGGATGTGCATTTTGCAGTTGGTGACCATGTCTTTCTTAAGATCTCACCAATGAAAAGTGTTATGAGATTTGGGAAGAAACGAAAGCTGTTACCAAGATTTGTAGGCCCATTTGAGATACTTGATAAGGTTTTCAATGTGGCTTACAAATTGGATCTTCCCCCAAATTTGATTCATGTTCATCCGGTGTTCCATATTTCTATGCTGAGAAAATATGTATCTGATGCATTGCATATATTGGAGGTACAGGATATTGGGGTTAACAAAGACTTGTCATTTGAGGAGCTACCAGTGAAAATTATAGATAGACAAGTCAAGCAACTGAGAATCAAAGAAATCCCAATGGTTAAAGTGCTATAGAGGAATCAGTTAATGGAAGATTGCACATGGGAAAGCGAGCAGGACATGAAGGATAAGTATCCATTCCTATTCCATCATTGATGTATATATGTATGTATGTATTTTAAATTCGAAGATGAATTTTTTTGAAGGAGGGTAGAATGTAATACCCTATAAAAAGCTTACCATGTTTTTATGATTAAAGTTCTCAGTATGTGGTTTCAAATTATCGAAACAACTAAAGATAATTTTAAAAACTTTGTTAGAGCCAAAACGGAAAACTTTTCCGAAAATTGTGAGTGTCGATATCGTTGCCGCAAAATAGTAGCCCGGTCGACAGATGAATTTTTTATTTTGACTAGAGGATAAATGATTATGTGTATGCATGTATAAATATAGTAAAAAGAAAGAGGTGAAAAATATTTAAGAACACTGATAAAGTAAGCGATGGTAAACCATAAATAAAGGGAACTTTAGGGATATAGTGAAATTTAGACTGTTTGAGTTTCAGAACGGCTCTAAAACTATTTTTATTATAAATTATTAATAAAAGTAAGATGTTTGAATATTCACTTTAAAATCCAAATCCAGATGGAATTGTCAGAATAAATTACCGAAGGAAAATGTGGTAAAAGCACAATTTAAGGAAAGTTTAAGGATAAAAAGGAAATTTGACAAATATGACTTACTATATAAGCAACACTTAGAAATATTTTTGGCCATTTCTCTTCTTCCTTGTCCGAAACTTGCTCCACCCATTTCCATTGATTTTTCTTCAATTTTGCTAAGGAAAATCCATGGAAACTTGAAATAAACTTCATATAATCTATCCTCCATCCATTTGTAACCATAGAAAAAAAGAAAATTTCAAGAACAAAGCACTAAAGATTTTAGGCCAAAGCACCAATTTGAGGTAAATTGTTGCTTTGTTTGATTTTATGTTTGATTTAGGGTTATTAGATGTTAGTTAGAATGGGTAATGTGTTTAATTGCATTAATTGATGCATATAGCATTTTTGCCCAATTTTCAAACCCTAAACCTAAGTTGTATGATTTGATTTTGTGAAATTGAAATATTATCTGAAAATTGAGTGTAGAATAAGTTAATTAGAAGTTAATTGATGAGTAATTGATGGTTGAATTGTTGTAGAAAATTTAATTGAAGGAAATTGCACATTTTGCCTATTTTGAGGAATTTGAAGAAATTGGTGGCAAACCAATTTTGCTAGGTAATTTGAAGTGTTAGGTGGGTCTTTTATGCATCATATGTTATGCCTAAAGTGTTCAAATGTCAATTGGAATCCATATGCAAAAACACCATTTTGGCCAAACCACATTAGGGCAAAATTGCCTAGGCTTTGCTTCATTTTTGCCTTGTGTTCCTATACCAAATTTATCCATTTGATGATGTTTATTGATGTGTATATAATGCCTATGGAATTGCTTACAATGTGTGTGTTTATTGATATTTGGGGCAATATCAATGTTGCACCAAAACCTTGCCAAAATGTCATTTCATTGTTGCACACAATGTGTTTGATAAAATGCCTAGCTTAAAAATCCATAGGCCAACCATTTGAATGCCATCGTAGCCAGCAATAATGGTATGCCAATTGCGTCAACTTTTTGTTCGTAAATGACCAACTTATGTTTGATCCCATTGTTAGTTGCTAGACCTTTGGTCATAATATAATCGATAATTATTGATATCTTATTGATTCTATTGCTCATTGAATTGATTGATGATGAGTTATTGGTACTTGGTGATTCCATTATTTTGAAATGGTATCTGTTGATGTGTTTATTGTTTCTATTGATTCCGATGTGATTTGACAGAGTTGCCGCCCCGACAGGGTAGTGAGTACATATTGTCGGCAATGTGCACAATGTATTGTTATTATGCCCAAACTAGGAAGTGGTATCAAGCCTAGTCATAAGACCTGATCCATCTTATGTTTATTGATATGAGATTGATTTGTGCTTGACACATTCTATGCGTATGGCTCTATAACTGTCATTATTTATCTTATCTATGTGATATATCTTCCTTGATATGAGTACTGACTTTACAGTCATTTTATGTACTTAACTCTGTATCTAGAGATTTTGAGCAGATTGATTTATTTATCTCATATGCTTATTATTTATTGATATTCCATTACCTATTTTATCGGTCGATGCATATTAGATTCACTAAGTATTATATATATTCACCCTCTCACTGTTTCCCTCTCCAAGTATAGAGTATGAGGCAAATATCCCATCATTTTGACTCTCTGTGGATTCTGCAGTTTTTATAGCAGTGTAATTATATTAAACACTGAATATTTTTGTATGTTCATATCCTAGCTACTCCATAGGTTATGTATGGTATAGCTAGCTTATGAACATATATGTCTGGATATTTTAGAGTATAAATGTGTAAGATTATGGTAATTACAGAAAGTGACAGAATGAATGATAAAGTAACAGAATGAATAGTGTTTATTTGATTATGTGATTATAGATTGATATGTAATTGATGGTAATAGATGATTCCGCTGTGATATTGATATAGTATGAGATTGTGATTGATGGGTTCTATGGGTACCGGTCGCCTCTGGCATCTCTCGCACCCTAGGACCATCGTGATCCAGAAACAGGTCGTGACACTCTCATAGCCATATCTAGTAAAAAGAAAAAAAAATGAAAAGAAAATTATCTTGTTAAATTGAAAACCTTAAAAAAAAGGGCAATTTAGGTAAAAATTAGAGCATGAAGAAGGAAGAGAGAAGAAAAGAGAAAAAAGAAAAGAAAAGAAAAGAAAAGAAATAAAATAAGAGTTAGAACGGTTAATTGAAAAAGTAGTGGACTTCCCTTAAATTGTTGCGTTGTTTTCCACTCATCTGAACCACATAAGTTTTCTGGAAGAATCAAAGGGAATGAATTATCATTATTTAAAATACCTTCTATTACAGATAGAGCTCTATAATCCTTAAGGTCATCATGGTCAACAAGAAGAAATTTACCAAAGAGGCAAAAGTTAAGGATTATAAACCAAACGAGAATCTTTTTGTCCATTTTCTTAAGATATGGGATTAAGATAGCAAGGTTTATCAATTGTCCATTAATAGTGTGCTTGAGGACCATAGAAGGAGATATTTTAAAGAGAGAAATCATCTTACTTAGGTACTTGATGTCTAAGTCCACCACTGAGACCTTGCGGAAAGAGTTAGGATACCTATCAAGGATGGCATTAAACTCTTCAAAAGCTGGACAAATTTCAACATCATTGAAGAGAAAGATGTGTGCTTCCTTGTCCCAAATTCTATAGTGGAATTAAGGAAATCATATTCAATTCTTCCACAATTGAAGTATTTCAAACTCTTTAGAATCTTACATTCCATATGTCATCAATCAAGACGAGCAATTTTACATTTGATTTAAATAGACAAACATCAAGTTTGGGAATCAAAGAGTATTTATGAGCATGATTAAAAGTTTGACTAAGGAGAAAGAAGAGTTTGGGGAAATATTTATAAGAAAAAGATGAGTAAGCAAATCCTTGTTGAGGTAGAATTTGAAGTAATGTGAAAAAGAGAGAGGAAACAATAAAGAAAAGGGATAAATTTTGTCTAACCCAGAAGCTAGGGTCAGACGGCCCTTTCTCGGAGTCGTATGACTCATATAGGGCTGCAAGACCCTGCAACAGGGCCGACATGCCTTTTACCTTAGGTCTTGTGCTCTTTCACTTGTTCAACTCCTTCTCAAGTTGGGTTTTGGGACCATTAAGTGTAGATTTACTAGAGATTTTATGATATATTCTAGATATTATTGGATTAAACATGTTTGGGATGTAATTAATATCCCTCGAGGACTTGTTTGTATATACAATATTCATGAAATATGAGAAAATAAGAGTTTTTTTATTAGAAGGGTATTGGAAGGGTTTTACATACTACAAATTAAAGAATTACAATTCAAAATATTGGGGAATCCTCTCCCTCACTCTCATCTTCCTCACAGTAGTCCAATATTGCCGATGTACTTCTCCGTAGATGTGTTAGGGTTTAGTTTGGAAGATTCCTATCTCCTCTTCTACTTGATGAAGATCCAAGGGCTTCTTTGGCTTTCTCTTTTACATTTCTTTTTTTTTTTCCTTCAAAGATGCCTACAAGATAAAACATCCAAGTTTATTATCCAAGCATATTATGCATTCATATGTTTGCTAAGAAAATAGCATTTAGGGCCTTTTGAAGCTTTTCAACTGTGCTTTTTGGAACCAAGGGCATTGTATAATTGCATTAGTAGCATTTGCATAAGGAAAATTGCAGGTACTTGAAAATCAAAAGAAAAGTACTTACATAGATGGTGTTATAATGAAGAAAAGCCACCGATGGCGCATTTTCTAAAGACAACTATTCTTGAACACGATTCCCACTAGCATCGGATGTCATAATGCCTAGGTTGGCTAAATCTTATATATCAACAAATACTACCTTCGAGTTTGAAATGGTCATATCCATTTTAAGGAGGGAGGGGGGGAGCTAGCCAAGTCCCCGAGAACTCATTTCCTTTCTTAAGTTTAAGAGCTCAAGAAAGTAAGAGGAAAATGGAGAGACCTTCATAAATGAGAGAAAATGAAGTCAAGATATTCCCTACCTTTATTAAAAGATGCATAGTTCGGCCTACAATCCACTATAGAGCTTCCTCAAGTTCTTCCCCCTCTGAGGTTGTAGTCCAATTTATGGAAGAGGGAGGAGAAATAATAACTTTTCTATCTCTAGGACCAAGGAACCAAGCATAAGTTTTTTTCTCCAAGATACCATTGAATAGTAGAAGGGCCTTTAAGAAGAATTCTTAAGCAACTTAAATAAGTCGTATGAGGGGAAAAAGGAGGAAGATCTTTAATTTTTTCCTATGGGTGCTCTATAATCTACGAAAGGCAAACCAAGGAACAATCATTATAATAATTCATGGCCAATTCAAGATTTATGAGATATATATCTTACCTTATCTCAATAAAGTGAGTTGAGCCTTTGCCTATAAGTTTGGAAAGGAGCTTTTTAAATTAACTTACTCCCTATCCAAGCTTTCCCTTTTGGGATGCAATTATTGGGGAGACTTCTTGTAAAACCTTGTCATCATAAGATTAAGGGATTCTTAAATAGGTTTCTCTTAAAAATGAAGAGAACTTGAAGATATTTATTTCTTACATCCAAATCTAGAAGAAAAGAGAAAAATGAGCATGATTTCAAAAAAGGTTGTGAAAGAAGAAATTGCAAGAAAATAAGGAGCAACTTTTGAAGAAATAAAGGGCAGAAGACCAAGCTAGCATATAGAGACAAATAATTAGATGAGAACCACAAGGTAAGATACATTGATTTAATACATTGTCACTCAAGTCCACTAAGGCTAAAAGTTTATAGGAGTCAAAAAAGCATCGTGACTCTTCTTTTCTACTAAAATCATATGAAGAAGCTAAGAGCAAATACCACTCTAACAAGATTAACAATAGGAGCAATAAGTCCAAGAATTGTAAAAAAACACCAAACATACACTATTTCATTATCAATGAAATTTTTTTTATGAAATACAAAAGAGGTGTTATATGATATATAATCTTGTGTTAAAAGTGAGGAGTGAAATTCTGTAAGGCAAACTCCCTATAAGAAGGAGGAGAGTACTAGTGAATTAGGTAAACTCCTAGTCCACCTAGCGAATTCATCAGACTCTAGTCACTAAAGACTTAGTTAACTCTAAGCAAAGCCTCGAGGAAAACTCTCTACAAGAAGGAGCAAAGTCCTAGCAAATCCAATGAACTCTAGGTCCACTTAGAAAATTTAGTGGACTTTAGGCATTAAAGTCCTATTTAACTCTAAGCAGAGCCGCGAGACAAACTCCCTACAAGAAGGAGCAAAGTCCTATCAAATTTGGTGAACTCTTAGTCTGCCTAGTGAATTCATTGGACTCTAGGCACTAAATTCCTAATTAAATTTGGATAGAGTCATGAGGAAAATTCCCTGCAAGAAGGAGAAAAGTCCTAGCGAATTAGGTGAACTTTAGGTCCACTTAGCGAATTCACTAGACTCTAGGAACTAATATCCCAGTTAACTTTAGGTAAAGCCGCAACATAAACTCCCTGTAAGAAGGAGCAAAAGTCTAAACAAATTCGGTGAACTCTAGGTTCGCTTAGAAAATTCACCGGACTCTAGGCAACACAGTCCTAGTCAATTCTAGGCATAGCCGTGAGGCAATCTTCTTGCAAGAAGGAGCAAAGTTCTAGCGAATTCGGTGAACTCTAGGTCCACTTAGAAAATTCACCAGACACTTGGCACTAAAGTCCTAGTTAACTCTAGGCAGATCCACAAGGCAAACTCCATACAAGAAGGAGCAAAGTCTTAACAAATTCGGCGAACCTAGCGAATTCTCCAAACTCTAAGTACTAAAGTCCTAGTTAACTCTAAGCAAAGCCGTGAGGTAAACTACATATAAGAAGGAGGAAAGTCCTAGTGAATTCGGTGGAAAGCAAATTCACCGGACTCTAGGCACTAAAGTCCTAGTTAACCTTAGGTAGAGCCGTAAGGCAAATTTCCAACAAGAAAAGTAAAGGCCTTATTAATTTTAGGCAGAGAAAAAAATTTAAGTCCTTATCAAGCGAGGAAAATCTATCAAAGCCAATTTAAAATGCTAAATTATCTTAAGTCCTTACCTAATAAGGTAGAATCATTTAAAGCCAACTCAGAAGGCTAAATCATCCTTAGTCCTCTTACAGTGAGACAAATCAATCAAAGCCAATTCAGAAGGCTAAATTATCTTAAGCCTTCATCTGACAAGGTGGATCTATTGAAACCAATTCACAAGGCGAAATTATCTTAAGTCCTTATCCAGCGAGAACAAATATTTCAAATTCCTTTTGGAGGGTAAAATCTTCCTAAGAAGAGATGAATGTAAGAAGCCATTCATAGGATAAAATCTCCTTAAAATGAGGTCAGTAAAATTAGATTTTATCTAAAGCAAAACTGGTTGAATAATATGATGAGGTGAATATAGAAAATTCTTGATTGATTGAATTGACATGCATATAAAAGTTCAAAAAACAGTAAATTTGGGCAAGGTGTATTGAATTATTAAAAGGCAAAAGCCAAAAATTCAAGAATATTACAAGAAAAAGATTATTATTTATTATAAAGAACAAATTCCATAAAAGGACAAACTATCCAAGATATACATATTACTTGCTAGTTAGAATTGCAAGCTGGCAAAAAATCTAGAAGAATCCCTACCTTTGCTAAGGGCTACAAGTTGATTCAGTTGTTGGAAAAGGAAGCTGCTCATTTTATGGTACCATTTACTTTTAGGTACTAAGGAAACTTGATAACTAGAGCAAGGCCAACTCTTCTGAAGATTTTTCCATTAGACATTGGTAGATTTCAACAAGTAGGCAGACTTCAATCTTTTAAAAGAATAGCCTTGGCTTCCCACTAAATCTATCACCCCTAAATCATATAATAAAGAACAAGAGAAACCAATGTTTCTCATGCAAGGGAATGAACAATAGACTAGTAAGGTGGTTCAGCTGGAAGGTCTTTTAATATTATAAACCATGGAGGTATAGATAATGCCTTCATACAAGGAGAAAAATTGACAATGAACAGTCGTATGGTCCTTCAACATAGAATCTAGAGAAGTTGAATTTCCAATTGATAACAGATATATCATTAGAGATCCATATTTGCGAGGACAAATTATCCAAAATAAATTTATATAAAGAATTCTTTAATCCCTCAATAGATGGGAAGAGTTTTTCACATTATAAGCCATAGGTAGAAAGAAGAGTACAAAAAGAAAGATAAATTCTTATTTAAAGAATTGGAAGCAAAATGTGAAATGATGAAGGAGAAAAGGAAAATGAGAAGCTATTTATAATCTCTGAATCCCTAAATAATTGCTCCTTGCAATTATTGCTTGACCATTTTCAAAAAGTCAATTATGACGGTTCCGAGAATGACTGTTCCTACACATTAATTTATGTTGCATTGAATGTGCCACCAATGAAGGAGATTAATACATGTGGAAAAATTTCAATAGAAGACCTTAAAAGGACCTTCCAGTTCCCTCCAAGAGCAACCATAAGTTATATATAATTTTATAGGATTCATTTAATTAGTCTGAAAAGAGACAATTAGCCAAAAATGTATCCTCAAATAACAAGGAAGAGACTACAAGTGTCTCATCAGTAAAGAGGCAATCAACTAAAAGTGTGCCCTCATCCAGAAAGGAAAATGGCATACTAAGTCAAATGGAGTCCTCATATAGTGAGGAAGAGACTACAAGTGCCTTATTAGAAAAGAGGCATTTAGCTAAAATGTGTCCTTGTTTAGAGAGGAAGATGGCAAACTAAGTAAAACAGAGTCCTCAGACAGCGAGGAAGAGACTACAAATGCCTCATTAGTATAAAGTCAATAAGCTAAAAATATGTCATCGTCTATAAAGAAAGATGACAGACCAAGTCAAACAAAGTCCTCAAACATCGAGAAAGACTTTATAAGTGTCTCGTCAGAAAAAGAGGCAATCAGACAAAAGTGTATCCTTGTCTAAGGAGGAAGATGGCAGACTAAGTCAAATAGAGTCCTCAGATAGTAAGGAATAGACTACAAGTGCCTTATCATAAAAAAGGTAATTAGCCAAAGATGTGTCCTTATCTGGAGAGAAAGATGGCAGACTAAGTCAAATAGAATACTCTAACAGTGAGGAAGAGACTATAAGTGCCTCGTCAGAAAGGAGGCAATTTGCAAAGATTATGTCATCGTCTAGAGAGGAAGGTGGTATACCAATCAAACAGAGTCCTTGGACAATGAAGAAGAGACTACAGTGCCTCATTAGAAAATGGCAATTAAGTTCAGATTATACTCTCAGTCAATAAATCTTAAATGATGTCACCGTCAAGAAAAGATGGATAAAAATAAATACCCAAGCAAATAATTAATATAAACTTCCAAATAAATATGGAACTCTATTCATCAATAATTTATCAGCTGTGAGGCCTCACCCATGCAATGAGATACCCATTAAGGAGGACGTTTTGCCTTACTTTTGCAAATTGATATTTAATATTTTATTTTGAAAATTATAAAGTCGCCACCTTTTTTTTAAGGGAAAAGAAAGGAAAACCTGATTTGACTCCAAAACATAACCCATGGATAAAATCAATAGACCTTTGAACCGGGATTGAGCTTAGGGACTAGCTTTTCGATTTTAAGTAACTCAAACTTTGGCTTTCCATTTAATAATTGAAATATGAAAATTAGGTTTCATGAATAGATATTAAGATGGCAATTATACAATGCATGAATGACATACAAGAACATATAATATAACTTTTAAAGTAAAAAAAATAAAAAGAGGTTTAATACATAAAAAATCCAATAATAGGAGATGTTACCTCTAGCTCTCAATGGGAATTCTAGATTAACCACGCATTCCCCAAAACAACATTAAAATATATTAGATTAAGAAAAAGGAGAATTTTTTATATTTTTGGATTTGAAGCTATGAAACAGCTTGCCTGTGTATTCCGATGAATGGGAATAAAAACCCATATAGTTCTCCCTTCTTGCGAAGAGGGATTGATTTGATTTTAAGTAAAGATTGATTATTATTCTTTTAATTAATTTGTACCAATGAATTTAGAGGTACAGACACGCTACCTTGGTTTGAGAGGGACACCTTCTTAGAAGGGGTCGAGTCTTGCTTTGCAGGGGATGACTTCTTAGAGTTCTCCTAAATCAGAGTTCTACTTTGATTTAGTAAGATTAGCACAATGGTGTGCTTCGAGTTTATTTGTCAGCACAACGGCATGCTTCAAGTTGATTTGATTAATCCAATTGATAGAATGATGATGCTTCTAGATTGACTCAAAGAGAGATCACTTTAGGTCTTCTATTCTTCCCACTCAAAGAGAGTTGAAGAAATCGGTTCAAAATCAAAGAGAGATGAACTGTTTATGATAAAGAAAGCTGAATATTGGGGCGTAAAAGATAGCCAACTAAGGAAAACTTGAGTTAGCTATTCTAGTGTAACTCAATAAGAGACGGTGTGTTTTGAGAAGTGAAATGGGGCTTGTATTTATAGGAAAACATTTGAGGGAAAACGAGACTGAAAATCAAAGTGAAATTCGCGTTCTGGGTTTGGTGGCACTTGTGTTGAAGCTTAGTTGCGGAGGGAACAAAGCTTGGCAGTAGAGGAAATAAAGCTTGGCAACATTGGTTCTCCTTAGTGGCGGCTTTGCCAAGTGTTGTTTGTGCCACTGAAGGCACCACAAGTTAGGCTTGGCATTGTTGCCGTAGCCAAAGCTAGCTGCCACCAAGCTTGTTCTGATGCTTATCCAGTCCGGTTCACCTGATTCAAAGAGGTTTGACCTTCAATTGACACCGATCAATTTGGAATGGTTTGATTTGTCTATATTGAAGGTGGTTTTGATCTCTAGTCGATCATTAATCAATTTGGCATGGTCCGAGTTTGCTTGGGTGCAAAATTACGTGTTCACATCAGTACAATGGCTAAAATCCAATATAACAAAAGTGAAGAAGAAACAAAGAATAAAAGAATTAAGAGTCCGGAATAGTATGAGGAGAAACTATATGTGAGGCCTTTCTCGAGGACGACACCGTGGTCGCCCCTCTTTAAAAGGACTTCGATCACACATCTTCCGAATGCTAAGCCAGCTGGAAGTTTTGTTTCTCAATTCACTAAAAAGTTTTTTGTTTCATCTCTGTTTTGAGTTCAAGTCTATTTTGGAAACGAGTTTTGGGGAGTAGCCACTTTAATTTTCTTTTTGTTGGAAAAATATAAGGAAAAACCCAAAAATGACTCTAATTTAGTTTTGCTCAATGGATAAAATCATTAGACCTTCGAACGGATCTAAGTTCGGGGACTATGTTTTTTATTTAAGAATTTCTAACTTGGTTTAAAATTGATTCTGACTTAAAATAATAATTTCATGAACAAAATAAGATGTTAAAGTAGGTAAATAAATCATTTATTAAAAGTACTACATAAATGTAAATCAATTCTATATTTTATTTATAGTTGAGGTGTTAACTCTAGCCCTTATAGATTCTAGGTCAAACACAAAAGCCTTGATGCACCAATCTGATTGACGGTATTGACTCTAGCCCTTATGGGTTTTAGGTCATAAAAAATCCGTCGGTCGGACTAGGGGATGAGTGATGGGGGGTATAGGATGGTAGAGTAGCAAAACATATGAATATTTGGGGTAGTGGCTGTGATGGTATGAGTAAAGGCAAGAACAGGACAAGCCTATGTAGTCACAAGGTGAGAGGAATATGCGAAAATATATCCGAGTTTGGAATATATTTGAGGAAGGATGTTCCAATTTTTTGGATTTGACCCTCTATTTTGGAGTGTGCCTAAGTATTCCTTTGAATGGGAATCAAAATCTGATGCCCCTCTCACGAGGGAATTTTCAGTTTGTTTGGAAAATGGATTTGGCTTTCGGTCAAATTAAAAGTGCGGTTTTAGGTTGGTCCCATCGCTCAATCATATATTAAAATAAAGATCCTAATTCTGGGAAAATACATTTTATACCTTTCATGCAAACTGACAGATCGAGGGTGGTTGGAGTTCCTTGCCAAACCAAAGTTTTTTCTTTTCAATTTTGGGTAGCTCGAGGTCGGTTCAGTTGCTTGTTCATCGCTAAATTAATCTAAGGAAGATTAATTTAGGGAACTATTGGCCGTCTTAAAATCTTCAAACTCTTTAAAATCTTAGGAAGACTTTGAAAAGGCAATTTTGGACCTAAGGAAGGCAAAACCTTAAGAGGGTTACTTAGAGGGAGAGAAAAGAACTTCATGAGGACAAGTCTACTGAATAGCAAGGTATGTCTTGAAATGGAGGGGTGAGGGGCTATTTATAGAGGCTTGAAGGGAATTTTGGTAATTTCATTTCGGACTAGATCTGGCGGTGACACCAAAGTGCATTGGCAGATGACACCAGACACAGTGGTGTCAAATTGGCATGAAATGGGCAGATGCTTAGGAGTCACTAACGGATTAGAGGCTGAATTCGCTAGTGTCTTATGTCAAACACTGGACACATTGCAGATCCATCAAGGGGGTTGGAAAATCTGCTATATTTAGTTTTGGCGGGTCTTTAAGCGTCCAATTTTTGTCTGACTATCCATTTTTTCATTTTCAGAGCCTCAGGAGGCCCAATTATGTCTGATATGAATAAGTTTGAAGTCTAGGGGTATGAAAATTTGGTGTTCACACTATGCCAGTAGCAACCTCATAAACAAAAGTGGAAGGCACAATGGCTAATTGATGAGCTCCTTATAAAAGCTTTTAGTGAGAAGAATCCAACCTGTCGTGGTTTGTGAACACTCATTTTTTTCACCCTCGAACTCATGCCAACCTGAACGACACTCCTTAGAACCAAACCTGCACCCGGATAGACCCAAAACTGCCTCAAAAAGAAGTCTGGGCACAGGTGCCGCCCTCCAGGCTTGGCATTGCCGCAAGAGAGGGGTGGTGGGTGGCAATCGCCATGCTTAAGGGCTACAGTGTGGTTCCTTGCCACAGCTGTCGCGCTCCTTCATACTCTGTGCCGCCAAGGCACAACGGCGGCACCGCCACCCCCTTTTGGTGGCAACCTCTCCTCTTGTCTGCGGCAGCGACGTTCTGCACCTATTTTCATTCGAATACCACATTGAAAAATGATGGGATTCGGCCTCCCAAGCTCCTATTATAAATAGAGAGCCTCCCCCCACCTTCCAAGAGACACGGTGACACACAGTAACACACAGGGACTCACGGAAGCAAGGAAAAGAAGAGAAGAAATAGTTTTCATCATTAGATTTCGTCTTTTTTCCTCTACAAGTCATATTTTCTTCTTTTTTAGCTCTCTTAAATTTAAAAGAGTTGCTATTAGGGGCGTATTGAGCCTCTAAGTTGAATATTTCTTCAAAGCAAGGTCCTTCTGGTGGCTTGTTTTCTTAAGAGCCAATAAGGCATCCCGACTCATCTCCTCAAGCGTCATCCAATCCAAGGTGGAACTCCGATCCGGAAGGGCACTCCGTCCGCTAGCATCCCTAAAAGCTAGGGCAAAGGTATGGACTCCTAACTCATCTTCTTTATTTTAGTAGAGCATTAAAATAAAGAATCAAAACATGATAAATTAGGCATAAAATCAACCCTTCTTTGCGAGAAGGAAGAACTGTGTTGGTTTTGATTCCCATTCGATGGGATACGCAGGCAAGCTGTATAAAAGCTTCAAATCCAAAAACAACAAAAACCATCTCCTTTAGTGTCCCTTTATCTAGTTTCTCCTTTGATACCATACAGTTCATTGAACAGGAAGGAGGTAAAGAGTTAGTCCCGTTTGATTTTGATCCTTTTGGAAATATAGCAGTGGCTAACAACTTAAAGAAAATGAACTATTTTCCTGGTTTAGGTCTTAGAAGGAATCAGCAGGGGATAACTTCCTTCAGGGAATACCCAATAGCCAACCCACCTTTTGAACTTGGTTACAAGCCTACTGTAACACCTCAGCCTAGCCTGAACCAAACCTATATAGAGATCTTCGGGGAGAGATTTTTGTTTTCTTAATATTGTGATGTTAATATGTATTTATGTATGTAATTGGTATTTATGCATGTTATTTGAATTAGTTTTAGGCATA